>RJWM01006436.1:0-84421 GCA_004363535.1 Dasyprocta punctata
GCAAGTAACATATTTAATATGCATTTATACAAATTCTAAAGGAGAAATATGAAAAAATGGTTTGTAGTGTTGTAATTGAAGATTAAACCTGGTTTCGTACACATTCTGTTGCAAAGAGAAGGAACCTGGCTTCTCACCACGTATGCAGACAAGCACACAGATAGGGTATGTGGATGTTTATTTTCACATCTATGTGTATTCTCATTTAATTTCTGGAACTGAATTCTAAAAGATATTTATTGTGTAGCCACTTTTCACACGGAACACTAAATAATATAATGTACAGCATCTTTAGAAGTGTTTTTTCAAAAGGTGTTGAGATGTTTCTTACACAGTCATTTCTCATACCGGCCTTTAACATAAACCTTAGAGATGATATGAATGAAAATCCAGCCAGGAGCAGATTGAATGGCACCCAGCAGAGGGGGCTGAAATGGTGGGGTAACCGGGGGAAGAAAATCTGATGAATTATTCCAGGACAAGGACTGGTCAAAGAAAAGAATGTTTCTAAGGAGGAGGAAAAGAGAGCTTGGAATGAGAGAAAGGGAAGAATCTGGACCCTGAGGGGATGGCTCTCAGCTGGTAGAAACTCTGTCCTGCGATGTTAAGGTCTCTTCATCCACATGAGGATGATTATTCTGAACTCTGACTCCAGTGCCGACTCTAGTGCTACACAGACCTTTCTCTTTTAAACATGGCCAAGTGGGGTCATGATATTCCATGCAAGATAAAAATGGCATTTTTGTTCCAAAAGTTGGAAGGTCAGCCACTGAGACTCAAGGAGAGTTTTCCCTTTTCCTTGACTTACAACCCAACATCAGCTGAACTGGTCACTTCATGTTAATTTTAAGCCAACAGCGGCAATTGTACCAATGGAGTTAATACGTGATACAGATGAGGAGCATGTTATGAATTTTATTGAAAATCCTAGTAATTTAAATAGAACAACACTATGACTTTTGTGACGGCAGCTACCAAAAATCTGGGAAGAAGTTTGGATTGAAAATTTCCAGGAAATGAAAATGCTATAAACTGAATTAAATGGATGGCATATGATCCTATGACTAATTCCCTTCTGCAAACTTAAGTATTTTTAACAAAGAAAAGCATAACATTTTCATCAAGTTTACATGCACAGGAGATCTTCGTGAGAGGAAGTCCAAATCAGGATGCTTTTGTAACTCTTTAGACAAAGAACAACACTTTTGTGAAGGAATGGAAGGGTATCTGGACTGGGGCTATCTGGAATACAGTGGCAAATTCTAGGGATATTGCCAGGAGAGATGGCTGCTGATGCGTGGGTGATGGAGAAGCTAGAAGACAAGCATTACTTCAGTTTTCTTATTCAGGTTCATGGCAGCCCCGATCTCCAGGCTCTGGTGATCAAGACTATTTTCAGGCTTTGCTACGTGAAGAACATCTTTCCCAGAAGAATCTTTATGGCTTGCTGCACTTAGGAAAAAGCAAGCCCAATGAGAGCTTAAACACAGTCTCCATTATCTACCTTAACCCTTCCTGGGTGCCACTTTCCTTGCCTCCCATTATCAAGTACCGTACATGTTAAAGAACAAGAGTCCACACCTGGCCATAATTATATGGGGGTCTTCTAAAGTTTCACTTTATGTTTTTTGTTTTGTTTTGTCTGTTTTTGAGATAGAGTCTTGCTCTGTACTTCAGACTGGACTTGAACTCACTATGCAGCCCAGGTTGGCATCGAACTCGTCAGGTGATCCTCCTGCCTCAGCCCTCCCAAGTGCTGGGATTACAGTGTGACTTTCTCTATCTTTAAATAATAACTTTACAGGGTTGTGAGGATTTAATAAATCCATATAGTAAGGGGCTCAATCCACACAGTAGGCACTGAAGAGTAGTTAGGATCAGTGCTTCTCATTCTTAACGAATTCAGATTTTTCCTAATAAACATACACATTTCATATTTTTAGAGTCTTATACTTAGGAGACTTTCCCCCACTAAACCACTATTTACAAAAAAACCTAGAGAAGATTACCTTCTCCTGACATGTCCTAGGAAAGTCTTGATTAGATGATATGTAAAAGTTGGATTCAAATTAGGGAAATGCTGGTCTGAGTTGGTGTCTTTGTTTTGACTACAGGACTTCCCAAATTCTAAAACATAGTTAGATACATTGTAAGTCTCTGGAGCAGAGAATATATGCAGTGCTTCTCAAGTGCTTTCAAGAATACAGCACTTCTGGGGGGAGTATGAGTATCCCCTTTGTTACAAGAGACATTCTTAGGAAACCCTATTTAATGCTCAGCATATCTAGCTGTGCACTGCCCTCTGGGGTTAGGATTTGAGCATTTGCATTGTTCAGAAAAGCATTCTAGGTGATTCTAACACATCCAGTCCACAGATCTATCTGGGGGCAACTGCTCTAGATTCTAGCATGCTTCCAGCTGGCAAATCCTGTGTCAACTCTATAATTGAATTTGGTGGTGGCATTGGGCGGGGGGGGGGGGGCCGGGGGGCGGGGCTCAGTATTAGAAGTATGTGGCTTGTGATAGGTATGCCAATTAGAATTTTGAGGAAGATATTCATTACCATCTCAGTGTCATAGCTGCAGATAAATGGAGTATTAAACTCTGTTTGGCTTTTTAATTTGAAGCTTATGAAGAAAACAGTTTAAGCCTGATCCATATAATTCCATGTTCATCAACAAGACATGATGAGTTTAAATTAAAGCACAAGAGCTCACGACACTCCCATAGATGACAGAACATTCCAGTCAGCTGTTCTGTAGTGAGAGCTTAGCCCGCATTACTTCAGTGATTACAGGTAATAAACTGTGGAAAGCAAGCAGTTCAAGCTTTTGTGTGAATGTCTGGAGTTCTTTCAAAAATAGAAGAAAACTTTTAAAGAAATGTCAGGATTGAAGCAATGCTATCAGTCTATTATTTGCAATATATTATGTTACTATATGAGGAAAATGCTTTCCTCTGGCTTTGCACAGGATTCTGGGAAATGAGACCTGTAGCATTTCTTGATGAAATCTTTCCGAGTTTTGTCACTGAGCACTACGGAGAGGTACCATTCCAAAGGTACTCTGAGGCATTCTGCTATTCTCTCCAAGAGTAAATTTGGTCTACAGTATCCCTGCTTTTTGGGAAGTGCAACCTTCATGGAAGGACTCCTAGCCACACCCAGAAAACAAACCTTTTCCTCAAGGAGATACCTGCAACTGCACGACAAGAGCAGTTCGGTGACCTTGGGTGTGAGCACGTATGTGCTTGTCAGAATGTCAGGAGTGGTGTGATGGGGAAGGGTGAGGAGTCATGGCAAGAAGTTAAACAGAAACATGAAAAGCACACAATAAAAAATTAAATTGGGGGAGGGCAAGGAGAAGGATGTCAGGATTACTTATATGTGAAGAGTCCAGGGTTGCTCCCTGATCGAAGTTGGTTTGGGTTCCTGACTTTAAACCAGTGGGACTAGGAATTATTCTAAAGAACCCATTAATGACCAAACAGATCCAGAGCCTGGAGTATTATGGGGTCCTAGACTGCAGTGCTAAGGTGGCTGGAGTAGATGGTGAACTAATGGAGAGTCAAGAGCGCTGAGTGGAAGGTGCTAGATCATTCAAGGCACAAGTCTAACACAGTTTGACCACCCAAGCTGTGGGACTCTCTTGGATCTGCTCTTTCACTTATATCAGAAACTTTGGTCTGGGTTAGAGATGAGGCGAGAGGTGAGTCAGGGCCAGATTACCACTCTGCACACCCATCCCCCCTCTCCTGCCTCGAGTAGCAACTTCAACCTTGCTGTACTGCTACTTATTCCATGGGTCTTCTCAGTATTTCCTTATTTTGTCTATTATGTGCGATCAGATGAACAAAATTTCATTTGCATATGTATATATCAAATTTATTGCTAATGAGGAGTAACATATAAACCTCATATGTAATGTTATTCACATCCGTTAAGCTGCTGTTTGGCAAAAAGGCATGAATGCTAAAAAGTTACTGTGTACAACTAAAATTAACATTACTTTGACAAACTCAAATCAAGTGTTTAGATTTCATCTTTCTTTGGGCATTCTCCAGTATCTATAATCAGCTATAATGTCGACAGCTTACTGAATGCACAAACAATACTAGTAAGACCACAGCTACAACCCTCCAAGGACTGTATAAGGTCCACAGTTATATCCCTTAGAGTAGGGGTCTGAACCCCAAGGAAAAAGACCACAGGCCTTTCCCACCCTGTCTACTTAACATCTGACTATTAGGGAGATGACAGCTGGACTTTTTTGGCTGGTCACTAATTAGTTCATGCAGATCACAAACATTTGTAAGCTCCAGTTTCTATAAAACAAAGGACAGAACTACCAGCTTACCTACCAGAAAGTACATCTAGCAAGTCTATGATTTTTCATAAAAAGGGATAAAACTAATACCAAAGGCATTTGGAATAGGGGAAGAAGCAGGGAAAACACACAGTTAATCAAGGTATATGTGAACAGGCAGGGCATGTTAGCTGGCAGTTCTCCCTGCCCTGGGCCATGAGCTGCAGGGCCTTTTTCTTACCACCTGGTGGAGTCTGTGCCTCACAGTTTGGCTATGGGTCAACCCTTCATGGTTCAAGGGGTAGTAAAACCAATTTACAGCAGGCAATTGGCATCAAAAGGAGAGAGAGAGAGAAAAAAAAAGAGGACGAGAAAGAGTAGAACCTAACCCAAAAGCATACATAATGAGGGTGGTTTTTTTTTTTTTTGCAAAATTTAATTTCTCTATTATACATAGTATATAAGCATGCATATATCAGGACATTGTATGTAATCTTTTTCTTTGGCTCATGATAAAACATATCTGAAGATCCCACCTTGTTACCTTGCTCATTCTCTTGGCTGCATTAGGGCGGTAGTCTCAGGGAGGTTGCTGTCCTTCCCCTTGTCTCTTCCTCTCCCCACTCCTCTCATCTTTGCTCTGCTCTCTCCCACAGCCTACCTACCTGCTTACCTGCCCACTCCCCAGCTACTGGCTCCCTCCTTTTCCTCCCTGCCCCTCTCTTCTGCTCCTCCTTATTACCTATCCATTTCACTGTTGTCTCTCACTCACATTTTCTCTAGGTATTCGGTTTTCCCATCTTGTCACATCTTGTTTCCTTTAAGTCTCCAATGCCCTCCACTTTTGACTCACAATACCTCCACCTTTCTCCTTTCTCCTCAGTCTCAGAGACACTGATGAGACAAGTCAAAGGCTAACTGGGAAGCGAGAAAGGGTCCCTCCTTGCCCCCAAGACCCACGCTTGATTAGAGCCACACTCACAAATTCCTCCCTTGGAGGCCTTGTTCAAATTGTCCTCTGACATTAAGGAAACCAACTCTCCTAAAGGCCTTTCCTGCTTCTCGGTGGCCAACTCCTTGGTCCTGTAAACTGCGGGTGTGCCCTACGCCCTGGCGTCTCACAGATACCTCTTGCTCTCAGAACTCAGAAGGCAGAATTTGGACCCGATTCATCAGTGGTTACCAGCTTCATCTCCAAAGTGGCAAAGGTCTGGCCCAAAGAAGAAACTCTGGGAAGATGACCCAACTGCAGTTCTGGTTCAGCTACTCACCTGCACACCACACACACACACCCTCATACCTGGTCTTCACCTCTGCTGTGTGCCACCCACTGCTCCTGGCGACCGGGGTTGCAGTGGTGAGCAGTCAAGGCTAAACTCAAGGGCTTTCAGCCATACCCAGAAGGAGGGGGTGTACAGGAATACCTAGCCTTGGTTGTTGGCCTCCAACTTGCCTTTCCAACCCTTGCTGAAAGCAGATTTATTTCAGGAAATTATTATTGCAACACTGGACTTGATTGAAGAATTAGGAATGCTACACAAACATTTTCTTGGGCATTCATGTAAAAGCTAGTCAGGTGTATTTGCCCATATTGGGCCTATATTTGGCCACCACATTCCAGGGTCTATGGAATAGGAGAAGGACACACAACCAAAGTGAGAGGCCAGCTTTCTGGAATCGAGTGCCTGATCCCTAGGGAATGCAAGCCACACCCTGGGCAAGGTGCTGGCTGGCCCTTGGCCCTCCTTCCCTGTAAGGGACAAGGTTGTACTTGATGGTTAAGGGGACCCTTTGAGCCCTCACAGCAGAGATGTTATAAAACTGTTATTGTCCAGATTCATGTACCATCATTTCTCCCAATAACTGAAAAAGGGAGAAGTAAATCTCAGATTTAACTGAACATTTTCAATGAAGAGTGTTCTTACCAAACCTGGATATCTAACAAGGCAAGCTGAAAGTAAGTAATTTTTTGCATTACGAGTTGTAAGTTAGGCAAAGCATTCCTAGTTGGAGGATTTATTTATGGTATATACTCTTGTCTAAGTGCTCCAGGAAGGCTTAGCAAAATGCAACGGAAAGAGGTCTAACTCTTGTGTCCATAAGCAAATTTCATGATCTTTATATTTAGTTGTGCAGAAATAATCTCTTGTGCAAAATGGGGAGAGGAGAAGGCAAAACTAAATCCATTCTGCTTCATCCCCCAACTGGGGTGAAACCATTCCTGTAGGTATTAAATTCTACACAGTTAATCATTCTTTTGGTGTGTATGAGTTTCTCTATTCAGTACCTATGAAGCTAAGAGCTCTTGAGACAGATCCCATGCACTGGAACACACCCCTCCATCCACACACACTAATCTTGGTTGGCCTTTTTAAAAGTGACACCAGTTTAGATGGAGCAATACTAATTAGCTGACATATGAAACGCATTTGCTGTAGAATCTTGTGTCTAGGTACTGATTTCCTAGTGGCTCAGCTAATTAGGTTAGCACTGGTAGTGTCAACCTTCCTCTCTCAAACTCCCAACATTCCTTCTTCCTATCATCTCTCCCTCACTCTCTCTGCAGTATGGACAGATATGTAATTGGAGTCAATGATACTTTTTACAGGTTAAAAAGTGACCATTTAAGAGAAATACTGTATTCCTGAAGGACAGTTCCATGGTCTTCTCACAAAGTCGCTCCTAAGAAACTCGCCCACTCAGAAATTCCATTACTTTGCTGGTCTAGGAGGATTTGGTAGTGATGAGGAGGAGTCATACCTAGGGTTTTCTTTCCTTTTGTTTTTTTTTTTTTTCACTTTTGAGACTTTCGCAAGCAAAAGAATGAATTGTGACTTGAATAGCACTAACTGTAAGTCAACAAAATGTAGTTTTATTTTTGGCTCATTCATCCATCCATCAACCTACTTAAAAAATACTGTAAGTTTACTATGTACCAGGTACTGGACTGCAGAAAAAGATATGGCCCCTTAAGGAGTTCATAGTCCTTATATAGTCCTCTAAGTTGGGTCAACAGCCATTTTATCTCCTACTTATTACAGATTTCTAGAAGTGTTATGTCTTCTCCATTCATCAAAATTTGTATGGCTTAAATAGAAAATACACATTATGAGTACTGTAAAGCCTTAGTCCCCAGATGATGTAGGAAATTAATGTATGGTTTGATATCCTTGGATATTCCCTTGAATTGTAACTTAAAACATTAATTTCTTTTGGTCAATACCTTTCTAAACACATTGCAAAGTTCCTTGCTTTTAATGCAGAACATACCAATGATTGAGGGTTATTACCATATCAATTATGATGCTTTTCTGTAATACAGCAGCTGTGTTAGACCCCATAGTGAGATACGAGGAGTCTGCAGCAGTACTGAGCAGCCCCTCGGCATTATGACTGCTGCTACTGTTGCTGTTTTATTGCTTTTTTGCCATTTGACTATCGTCTTTCCTGCCAGGTCTTACTTAATGCTGCTCACCTCACTCGCTCAACTTCTTCCTCCTTACAGTATTTCTTCCTTCTAAACTGCTGTGGAAACTATATAACTAAGAGATAAAGTGGCTGATAGGGAGGACAGAAATTTATTGCTACGAAAAGATGAAAACTTAATCTTGGTGACATGTTGTTTGGTTGCTCAGAGGCTGGTTTTTAGTTTCTTCTTGCTCCTCTGTAATGTGCTAAATAGGCAACATGTGCTTGGTAGCCGTGTTCTTGGTATCTGCATTTATTCGTCATTAAAGAATTCACCTTAATTTGACTTTTTAAAGGATTTCTTAGAATTGTATTTTGTAAATTGTAGGTAGACTTTCAGCTATTTAAAAACTACAGAACAGTTACCATGACCTACTAAAGTGAAAGTGTGAAGCCAGAATAAGAGGCATACCTGTGTTAGATAATTTGGTACAATTGCTTAGTTTTGAATGAATATTCTTTCCCCTTATAAGTTGATTTGGCAAAAGTGGGGTTCATAGGACATGCATGTTGTGAACCTGAGACTTCCATATGTAGTCAATTTGGGAAGAACACGGGGAAAATAAGACTGCTGACTGACTGTAGAGACCACAAGTCAGACAAGAAAAGGAATGTAACTTACCATTGTCAGTCCGATGTCTTCTTTGATATCCTGAGGGAGATGGGATGATACTGAGCTGGGCTCAGAGGATAGAATTTGGGACTGATGGTCAATAATGGATTTACTTGGATCTTATTAATAATAAGCATGACATAGAATGTTTGTATGTCTGGAGATTGCCAGACAAACCAGATGGGGACTATTAAAGTTTATAATAAAAAAAGACTGGGAACTTTCATTAAATATCTAGAAAGTCAGAAGAATTTTTCTCCCTTAGAGTTTATTGCTTTAATAATCTAACAGGGTTATCAAGTCATGAGAACCGCATATTTTATCTTTATTCAAACTGATGCTATAACAAGGATTAATCACCAGAAGGGGAATTACTCTCTCATTTAGAGCCCAGGATCCTCTTATTCCCAGAACTTGCTTGTGTGTTAGTCATTTTCATCACAGGGTCAAACTGGTTTAACTTTCTAGTGGTTGTAATATGGCCATCTAAATGTAAGTTTACTAAAATTAAAAAAAAATTAAAAATTCAGTTTCTCAGTAGCACAAGTAACACCCATATGTAATGGCTAATGTGTCAGACCATATTAATACAGAACATCCCTGGAGAAAGCTCCACTGGATGGTGCTGTTCTCGGCCTGCTTTGGTGTGGGATGGCTCACCACCTGCACACATGGCCTCTTCAGGAGCCCTTGCAGCCAGCTGTTCTATCTCCAGCATCTCCCTCAGCCCAGGAAGCTCCTGGACTACCAGTTTGGCCTTCTTGCAGCAGGTTCCTGAGGGTTCGAGGAATTCATGCCAATACTCTTTCCATGTCATAAGTTTCTCTCTACTTGTGTTTCAGAAACTAAGTTATTTCTATTGGTTGGTTACATAAGGAACCTCACTCATGGTCTTGCTGATTTTCTATGGACAACAAAACTGTTTGGTATGCTGTGGAAAAGACCTTACATCAAGATGGGAGCTGAAAAAACGATCTGTAAGGTTTCAGGACCTGTAATTCTACTTATTTCAACAAAAACAGTGTTGATGGATGCTATCCTTTATAAGTTGTCAAGAAATGTGCTGTATTAACTATTTTGATTATTTTTGCTGTTGTTTGGTTGAGGGTAGGGATAATAGGATAGTTGAGGGTAGAGGAAATATTTAGGTTGAGAAAAACTTTCATGGAATTTGAAATTCAAGTTCCACAAAATGGATACTCACAAGTGAATTCTAATGTCAGGATTTCCCACAGGTTTAATGAGGAGAAGCTATTTTGTTTCTTCAAATCCCAGTAACCATTTTGATTGGGCAGATGAGGATGCTGCCTGCTAGGTCTTTGAGGAGAACTGGTGAGGTATACTACTGAACACATGATTTTACTTTCCACTAGGAATTCTGAACAATTGCAGAGAAAGGGTAAGAAAGAAGTTTGACAGCAACGGACTTAGAAAACTGATCAGGTAAAACTATACCAGGTACGATGTAAGATTCATCAAATGCAATAGACCCATTTGTTGGGGGTCTCTCTTGTAAGGTATTTATGGCCCTAAGTGCGATCTGCTGAACCTGCCACCAACCTACTTGTTATGAAAATCGTAGATCTCCTGGATGTTGCCAAAGATGATATGCTCTTTATTAAGGATCCCAGGGGGGATTTCCTCCACACCACTGGTCATTTCCCACAGGTAGGTCTGTAAAACAGCAACAGATTCATTACTGACAAGTATGCCACCAGAAATTCAGACAAATAAAGAAGCCCTTAGACTTGGGAACAAGACTTGGATGGGCAATGCAAGCAGAGTTTAACAAATCTGAATGATCCATCATCCTGAACTTTACGAAGTGCACCCTTGGGTGCTCTTGCTATTTATCAACTGTATGTGGATTTGAGTGGTGGAGGCAGGGGTGAAGGTTTTCAGACTCAGTTTAAGTTCACTCAGTATGTCATGGTTTTTATTTTTGAATTGAAATGTTTTACACACTTTTTTTTCTGAGTCTAGCTCCAGTCTGAGAAAACTGTAAACTTTCTTTTCAAAAGAACTTGAAAACTCCAGTGCAATTACTGTTGATTCTAGGAGAGAGATTTCCTCTGGTTGACTTTTTTTAAAAATGTTAATCACTATGAAAAGAATGAGAGTACTAAACTCCTTTCAAAGACTTGACAATGGTGAGGATGTTGTTTTCTAATACAGCTGTGAACTGATTACTGCAAGACTTACCTCCAAACACTCGTGTAAATCCCTTACATAAGCTTTCTCGGTCTGGAGAAGTTCAGCCATAATGAATCTAGAGGAAAACAAATGTGCTTTTAGTTTTAGATAGAATACTTCTTCTCCTTCAAACTTCACTTCCCTGCCCCAGCATCTCTGACGTTCCTGAATGTTCTATTTTTCTGCCGTACCAATAAACTCCTTCCGTCTCCTACGAGTCACTCTCACCCTCATTACTTGCTCTATACTCCTGTAGCACGTGTGCCCAGCCAGTTCCAGGTCCTGTTTTTACTCAGTTCTAGCACACTGTGATTCTGTACTGACATGGACACACTCTCCACTGCATCTGTGCATACGCACGTGGGCACGAGATGCAGGCTCATTCTATCTGTTTCAACGAGTAGACAGTTTGAATCTCACCTTTTCATGTATGTCTTAGAGCTCCTAGAACAAATTCTATTCATAGAGTTTGTAGATTTATATCAAAAAAGTTTTTAATGCAGTAAGTTAATCCAGATTTCAAGACCAGGCAAAGATGCCCAACTCAGTACTGAAATTAGGGGTTAACAATAGCATTTGTAAGCCATTTAGTCCCTATTAGTCACTCAGTGTTGCTGCTACACCATGAAAGGAGTCACAGAACGTGTTTAAAAAAAATAAGTGACTGTGTTACAAAAAGTTATATATGGACACTGAAATTTGAATTTCATCTATGTATACTTTTGATTCTTTTCTCAATCATTTTGATACGTACAAAATTATTTTTATAGAAAAGAGATGGTAAGTAAAATTTGACTTCTGGGCCAACATTTGCTGATGACCTCTGACCTAGGTTATCACATGAAGTATTTAGACATTATTTACAGTGGGACTTTTTTGTGTCACAAACTGATGTGATAAACCTGAACCTCCAAGCATAAGTTAGCAATGTTAAGTGATTGTTCTTCAGTTTACCATAGAGAGAATCTGGCTACATATCTTTAAGGAAGAGTTTTTCCTTCCTCCTGGGACCCCTAAATAACACAACAGCCTTGAGTAACTGTTAAACTTATGATGCATAGCTTCACAGCAGTGTATCTACCTTATTTTTCCTCCATAAATTTTTATTACAAATGGTACTTGCTAGCTTGCACATGCTAATCCAATTTAGCGCAAATTCTATACTTACATATTTATCTTACATTTTCTGTAGCATTTTTGTCATGTAGTTCTTAAGGAGAACTCCTATTTCCAGGTGTTCTAGTGTATGACACGTTTGAAAACTAATGTCCTAAAGTTCCCTCTTCTGGAAACTTCACAAGAAATACTACACGAACAGCATCTTTTCCTGGATCTTTATGTTGGTGGGATATTCCTCAAAACATAACATTGTGCTAGCAGTGGCCTTTCTGTTAAAATTAAAGGGCTGAGTTTAAAAATCCTTTTTAGTGGAATTAACCACTCTCTTCCTATTCTTACTCAATTGATAGAGTGAAAAATGCATGAATTTTGGAATCAGACAACAGGAACTGAATTATGACTGTCACTTACAAGTAAGCAGCTTCCTTGGCCTCAGACTCCTTAGTTGTAAAATGACTGATTACACAGGATTCCTGCAAGGTTTATACAAGATCACTCAAGCAAAGGCCTAGTACAAGTGGTATGTGGGAGATAGACAGTAATTAGATCTGTAGATTGCTATGAAGTAGGAAAGAGGGACGATGAGAAGAAACATAAGATGATGGGTTTTGAGGAACTGGCTCTGGTTTCACTGTCTTGGGTTTTTGGGCATTGTTGTTTTTCTTCTATCTGCTTCCTGCAGTTTTATCTGTCATTCTCCTTAATTTATCTCCACCACCCACTGCTCAATTTTGCTTTATTTTCCACCCATCCTTTACCCTCCTCTATCAATTTGGTTTCCCAGAAAGAACTCAAAAGGCGTTCCCTTCCCTATTATAGTTTGAACTGCATCCCCCAGAATTGATATGCTGAAGTTCTAACCCTCAGTAACTCAGGCTTTGATTCTACTTGGAAGCAGTCATTACAGTACTGCAGCAGAGTGGTCCCAATCGACATGACTGCTGGCCTTAAACAGGTATATATATTCAGGAAGACTTTCAGGTAGCCATGAAAACAGCCAGCTGCGGTCTGAGAAAAGAGGCCTGGAACAGATCCTTACCTGAGTCCTCAGAAGGGAGCCAAACCCACCACCACTTGGCCTCCAGAATGGTAGACAAACATTTCTGTTGTTCAGATCACTCAGTTTGTGGTGTTTTGTTACGAGGCCCTAAGAAGCTAGTATGCTTACCGCATCAAACAAGCACTGACTTCACAAACCTGCCTTAGCTTCTTCAGCTCCAGAAAGGCTATGATCCTAGTTCATTCTGACAATCTACAGAGAACTTCTCAATCTTGGGACACATTATTATTTTTTTCTATTATTACTTAGAGTCTGTCAAAATATGCTTCATAAAGTCCTCCAAAGATTTCTGTATATATGTGACTTTGTAACCCCAACATAAAGAAAGCAGAGTACCCACACTGACACAATTCATTGTTTCTACAACCCAGGGCCCTATAATTCTTGATTAATGTGGAGTGTGGGTAAACAACCACCTACTGACCAACCAACCAAAAAAAGCAAAATGTAGTTTGCCTACCTGGAATCAAGATTTTTTGAGACTGGAGCTAAAATACAGTCTTCCCTCAGTATCCTTAGGGGACTGGATACAGGACCTCCCGTGAATACCAAAATCTGCAGGTTCTCAGCTCCTTGTATATACACTATGGCACAGTATTTGCATATAACCTAGGCACATTTCCTGTATACTTTACCTCCAGATTACTTACAAGATCTAAGACAATGTAAGTGCTTGCTATATAGCTGTTATATTATACTGTTTAGGAAATAATGACAAGTGAGAAAGACTATATGCAATTTTTTCCTGAATATTTCTGATCTACAGTTGATTGAGTCACAGGAGACAGGACCCACAAATATGGAGGGTTGATTATACTTAAGAGAGCTGAGAATCTAGTGACAAATTGGTCTCAGTTCTCTTAAATGAATTCTGGTCCTATCTATTCTTGAGAAATACAGAATTCAATTTACCAAATTCTCAGACTTCAGATTATTCCAAAATGTTTGAATCTCAGCATCCTGCACCTTTTCTTGCTGATTCTCCTCTGCCTCATCTCCTTATGGGATAAGGAGAGCAAACTTGAATGGCAATTTTACATCTGAGCTCCACAATTTACTCACTGGGCCACTTTCTACATATAGCTTCTTTTTCTTTTAAAAATTCTGTTATTCACCAGGCAAAGACTCTGAAATTTGAATACCTAGACCAAGTCAGGGGAGGGGCCATCTGGTGTTAGTCTCACAAAGTGTGTGTTACTTTCTTTTGGCCCAACAGTATATTCCTGTACTTTAAGTCAGGAGGTTGGCACTGTGATGCTTATTTGTTAATATGAGTTTTGGATAACTTCTTATCCTTTCTCAAAGCTTTGAGCTTCCACATGTAATTATATACTACACGCTTTTCTTGACCACCTATGATATCTTCATTACTCTCTTCATTAGTTCATACAAGAGAGTATAAAAATATACCTTTCTTCACAGAGTTTATAATCTAGTTAAAGAGACATACTAAGGAGTCCACTGAATAAGTAAAGTGTGAATCAGTATAGGAAAAAAATTGACAGGTTCAGAAGGAATGATGCAATGCCTGCAGGGGTTGTAGATAAGGGATTCACAGAGGTGGCGGACATGAGCTGGATTTCAAAGAATCAATAGGAAATAATGTGGGGCAAAATAAAGCCACAAAGGAGGAAAAAAAATACAACAAAAGAAAGGGGAAGGAAAAGAATAAATCAAATGAAGAGGGCTCTAGGCCAAGAAAATCACATGGACAACTAAATATAACTTATTTTTGGACATGAAAGGAGTCAGTGAAAGTGATCTGACTGATGTCGCACTGGACCTGGGAAGTATTTTGAAATAAGAGTGACTGGGCTTTCCAGAAGTCAGGGATACATGACGAGGACCATGCAGGGCAGACAGGACAGACTAAGAAGTCTCTAGTGAGCCTACATTCTCAATGGAAGCTTATGTCTATCTGCCCCTCTCTATAGGTGACCAAGAGGACACAGCAAGCTGCCAAAAGAGATGGGTGGCAGTGCAAACAGAGCCTACTCATGGCAGTGGCAGTTTGCTAGCACATACTCTTTCTTTCGGGCTGATTTCCGCTTCTCTTCATTAACTTCGTGGTTGGCATCCCGCAGCTTGACCTCACGATCGGAAAGGCTCGCTGGTATGATATCCAGCTCCAGGTCCTTGTTATCCTGCATGCAGTGGATCACAGAGGTTACTTTGGAGAAGTTTTAAGAAAGACACTTGCCCATGCTGAGTGAGGTGTTAAAGCAGAAAAATAGAGAACAACGTAATGGAGAAGATGAAAAGATGGAGGGTCCTATAAATTTCCACCCACAAGAGCTTTTCTTATGAGGCAATGGTTCTTTTCAAATAAGAGATAGAAAATGTTCAGGTCAAATGTTAAGTGCTGATACCCATAGTGACGGACATTATATATCTACTTGGCTGAGGCTCTTAGCCCTGATTACATTTAAACATATGTGTACATAAATGGGCTTAGGATTGGTTCTTCACGAATAAGATAAAAATGAAACAGAAACATACAAAGACATAAAAACCTTTCATTTGTCAAGGGAAAATATTTTTTTAAACAACCAATTTCTCTCGCAAACAGCTCAGTGACTGAGCTTTCTAATTACTCATCCCCTACTTATTACAACTCACATGTAGTATTTTCACATGGTGGAGTCCTCTAGGGAAAAGGCAGATTAGTGCCAAGGGAACATGTTAGCTGCCTCAACTTTCAGTGTTCTGACTACTTGTCTAAGCTGCTCTATTTTAGAGCATTAGCCTATTTAAAGATTTCTGAATTAGAAATCCTAAGATTAAATTGCTGGGCTGTATTTAGCTCTTAATTCATAGGTCACTGATCCCTATTATAAAGAAGAGATTAAAAGTCAGTCTTCCTTTACTTCATGGCAAATAGTACTTTTTCTCAGTTGAAATGTCAATAGCCTTTGCACAAATTACAATCCTTGAAAGAGCACCATTATATATACTAGGGAATCTAATCATTTGCTGATTAATATAATAGAGCAGGAGATGGTACTGACAAGGCCTAAATGAAGGGTTTAGTCCTCAGAATCAACAGTTATCTCTACACAGAGAAAAGCTTCTGTAGCCATAGGCTCCTCCCCTGGCTAGTCGGCTTTGCAACAAAGGGCACTAAGTAGAGGTGACTGGATCCTTGTGCCCCACCCTTATCCCCCCTCAAGCCACTCAAGGCAAGTGCTCTAGGGTCACCAACTCAGAGGGACTGCTCTGGAAACGTCTCCTTGGTGGCAATGGGAGCAGCAGTACTGCGGGAGATGAGAAAGGAGAATGCCCCAGTAGGAGACCCCATGCCTACCTCCGTGTTGACTCCTAGGGCTTTCTCCAGGGAGCATCGGTACTTCCCCATCCTCAGGGAGAAATCTCGATAGTGTTTGTCCACTGTGGTCACCCATTTCCTTATCTCTGTGGCATGAATGTGGCCTTTTTCTACAAAGTTATCGGCCAGCTGAATCAGAAGCTTCACTTTCTCCTTTGTTTGCTGTCCCAAAAGATGATCCTAAGTTACCGAATGACATTATTCTTGGGCCCCTTCCCCCACAAAGTCCCCTTTTCATCACGGCAGCCATAGGCATCTCAGCACTAGAAGCCTGGGCTTGTACCCCAGCTCTGTACTTACTATCCCTCCCAGGCCATCTTGAGCGAAGTGTGTCTGCTCAGTTCCTTCACCCACAAAATAGGAATCTGAACAATAACAGTACCTGCATCATAGGCTGTTGTATTTAATGAGCTGATAATGCAGAATTCTTAGAACTCAGTAGGCACTCACAGTGCCCACAGGAAGCCACAAATGTTAACCATTGTTAATACTACCCACATTAATGCAGTGCTTTGCTGGTTATGCAGTATGTTATCATCACAGCTGAGACCTGTTTGTGTCTTGAAGCATCCCTAAGAAGTAGGTAGAGAGAGGCGGCATGGCTCTCTGACCCACAGATGAAAAACCCCAAGGATTAGTTTTTAGGGTCCTAAGTCATACCACTAGTAAGCACAAAAGCCTACTTGTCTCTTTGTTCCTAACTCTCTCCCTTCCTTGGCTTATAGACGTAGAGGTAGGCTCTAAAACCTCATGTTGGCATATACTAGCATCCAAAGAAATCCAACTAGCAGACTTAGGAGTAAATTCTATCCCTTTTAGATTAGCCTTTAGTTTCCCTTAGAGAAAAAAGGTTTAAAGAAGCCAGCAACTGTTCTAGGGCTAACAAGGCAAAACTCTGACATGTGCTTGGTGAATTTCATTTTTGCCAAAAACTTGTTCAATACGTACTCTGTCCAGCCCTGCGCAGAGAGCTATAGGGATGGGTCTGGGGGATAAACAAAAGGAGGGGAAAAAAAAGATGTTCATTTTCCCCAACAGTACATAACCTCTAGAGGGGACAAGATTTTCATGCAGAGTACTTAAATAACTCAGGGCATCATGTAATTAAATGTCAAAATGAGAAGTGTGTATAGTTAAAAACACAGGAATTTTAAGTGCAAGGAAATGAAGGAAGGGTAGTAAATATAGACTTGGGGGTGATGATGAAATCTACCCAAATTTCCTTTTCCTCTATGTTCACGCATGCTTGTGAACTCCCTTCAATGTATAAGACATAGTCAGGTAACCTGGGGAATATGAGATGAATAAAGTATGAATCTGATCTGTCAGTATCTTGTAGGCTCACAAAAGTGACACCGTTGAACAGATTTCTGGAGAATACATGGCCCATACCAGGTGTCCAGAGGTTACACAGACAAATACCATAGTGTGAGGCAGGACCAGGTCCTACCCTGGGACACAGCCTGGATCACAGAGGAGCTAGTTCTTGACTGTAAAGGTTGAAGGGGAGGATATTCTATCTAAAGAAATGGTACAGAGCCAAAAAATGGTGTGATGCATTTCTTGGAAGGCAAGAAAATATAATTCATTCAACTTGAGCATGAAACTCTCATAAAGGCATAATTGAAGGGGGCTTAGACATAGAAGTTATGGGCCTTAGCCTGGAGGCACTGGAAAACCACTGAAGCCCTTTAGCTGAGTGATAATGTGACCAAAGTAACCTTTTAAAGAGGGGAAAAGCAGGAGGGGTTGGAAGGAGGGAAGGTCCAAAAGCAAGGAACCCAACTGAGAATTGATTACAGCTGAGGGTGGTGATAAGGAATGGAAAAGAGGAGAAAGTTCTGAAGTGGATCATAAAGGACAGAAAAACTAAATTGAGTAGTTTTCCACATTTCCACTTTGGTTATGGACCAAAGAGTCTTAAGATTCATAGTCTAAGAAGTTCAGGGTATCTGCTTCAGCCCATCCTATGCAGGTAAGAACACCAAGAAAGTTGTTATTCATCCTGTTAAAGGTTCACTACTGACTCTACTTGGAGATGGGTACACAGACCCAAACTGGCTAACTTATAAGCTGTTTTCATTTGGATTTGAATGAGGTTCTGTTCAAATCTGCCACCTTCTTTGTGCTATTTGCTCTACCTGATGCTGGAATGAATTTCTTACCTGAATTCACATATTTTCATGTTGGGCAAAAAGTCCCCAAAAGCTTACAGTGATATAGGGGACAACTCCCTAATATTTTGAGGTCATAGTATGAAATTCATAAAGTACATAATCACTTGAAACAACTGGCACAGGACTGAGGTTCAGGTCTTAATTCCTACCTTGTCTACACCAAGCCAGAGGAACATGCACTACCGTGTCAGAAGCATTTCTGGGTAGGATAGGGTGTTAACATGCTCCTGCCTTTGACCCCCTCAAAAGCAGCTCTCACCCTGGAAGAGCAACTCCCATTGTGCAAGTGAGGTCAAGAAAGGCTCCTACATGGCTGGGAGCCTAGTGTGAGAGAGGAAGACGCTATGAAGAGGGGGCTGAGATAGACTGGATTTTCATTCAGACCCAAGCATCCTCAGATGAAATGCTGGCTGTGACAACATGACAATCAGATTTCCTGTCATTGTAGCATCCCCTGCCACCTCAGGGTGCATGGGGATGAGGGTGTACACACGTTTTGCTTCCTAGAGACACAGTCTGACTCATTAGCAGGTCTGAGGCTAGACAGAAATAGCTCAGAAAATAAGAAATTCACCTGCTTTGAGAACCCACCCATAGTCACCAGCCCTTCCCATAAGGTGGACCTCCCAAGCCATTCAAACTTCAAAAGTATGTGGAAACATGCAGATGTTCACACAAGCATGCACAGTTTTGCATGAATACACCCTTTTGGCTCATTCGGTCTGAAAGAATATAGCAGATCCCAGAACCTGGAGTATGATGAGAAGCACAGTGTATGGCAACTGCCTTTCCATTCAGAGGTGCTGTGTCCAGGAGCTGCAGTTCTCTGGGAATGCAGGTTTCAAAGGAGAAAATCCTAAACATGCTTTCCCCGTCATCACCACTGGGGCCATGCAGTTCCACTTCCAGAGGCTGCTCTTACTTCTATAATGTAAAGCTGGCCAGGATGGGGGTGATAAGTGAACTTGGGGAGGGCTTCAGGGTGCTTCCTACCTTGGCCGGCACCCTGAACTCCCCGTATTCTTTCAGTAGCTCTTGAGTCTCCTCTGTGGTTTCTCCCGTGGAGGTATGTGTTGAGAGGTAATATTCACCCGTTTCTTGGATCCAGTCCAACGCCTGTGAGAGGAAAGAACCCACCCAGAGCCCCAAAGGCAGCTGTCAGGAGGGAAACATGCCCCCTGGTCTATGTCTTGGGACAACACGATGGACCTAGGACGCGCTCACGCGATTCAGTCAGCAGGCATCTCTGAGGGTGCTTTTAGGAGAGCCCTCCCTGATGCGGAATATTCCAGCAGCAAAGCGGCAGACTGGGGACTCCCCCGGGCCAGGTCCTGTATCATCTGTGAGCTAGGGACACGATGAGCAGCATTCCCTCACATCCCTGGCGCCAACTCAGGATAGAGCGCTTGGTAATTCTGAAGTGACAAGTGACAGCCTGTTCTTTCATCTCTCCCTCCCTCTCCAGCTCTGCTCTGCCTGCTGCTGGGGTCCTCTTCTGAATGGTCCCAAGCCACAGTCACCGAGGCCTCTGTCCACTCCCCAGAACTGAGGCGAAGCCAGGGACAGCTCTGGACATACCTGTTTAGCGCTGCGCTCAAACACCACATATTGCTGGCATTGGTCTAATCGCCTCTTTTTCAAGGTCCAGAAATGCAGGACACGGTTCTCCCTCTGTAAGAGCTCACTCAAGATGGCTGGGGGCAGAGGAGGTGAATACTCGTCACAGAAGGCTCTGATCGAACCACCAACCCCCTTAGCCCCACCACCCAGGCTGCAGGTGACCGACTTTCAAGGCTCCCCATGGGACTAATTCAGCAGCAGAAGGAGGGAAGCAAAAACTGTGGACAAAGAATTTCCCAGAGGGAGAAAGATCGGGGAGACTAGGTGAAAGCCAGTTTCTGATGGTCTGGTCAGGCAGAGGAGGAAGAATATGCCGTGAGTGACCGACAATGAGCCTGATCCTCCTCACACCACAGTTAGATCTCAGTTACAAGAGATGTTGGGGTGCACCAGTCCTTAAAATAGCAACAAACTCAGTCACAAAACCTAATGAGTGTGGATGGACTTTTCCAGGACTCCCAGGCATTCCTGACAATTTTCTAGAAGAGGGGCAGCAGTAATGCATGGGCAGGGGCTGGGCTAACACATATATGGGCTTCTTGACCCTGCACTTAGCACTCTGACAGCAGAGCCTCAGTTACAAGATTTCTGAGCAGGGGGCACAGGGAAGATGCATTAGAATCACGTCTTCGTGTTGTCTTTAGGTCCAAACTTCCATGTTGCCTTGGATTAGATCATAAGAAAAATGGAAAAATCTGGCTTCGCACCCCGCACTCGTAGCTACCTTGGTTTCCTGGAGGGCATAAAATACTACTGTGCTTTACCACTATGGCACAACCCAAATTACAGTGTTTGTACTTAGAAGTTTTTGTTGACCTTATTTCCTTCTAATGGCTCCCTGGAGGTTTGGCTCTCAAGACAGAATCTCTTTATACTCTGCTTTAGGCTGAGAACATTCATAGGTCCCTGTCATACACCATTCCCTGTATCTACTCTTTTACTGTGCGACTTTAAGTTCAGTCCCAGATAGCAAGTTATGCTTCCCCACTTGCTCACTGATCTCTGGCTCAGGCATGTGACTAGTTTTGGCAAACAGGTTGCTAACAGATAGGACAAAAGCAGGAGCTTCAAACATGACCATTGTACTTCTGCCAGCACTACTGTAAGAACTTACTGGTATCTGCTATCCTTCCAACCCATCTCTGCACAGACCAGACTCTTACCTGCAGTAAAGTCCCATGTTAGCCAGCCTGAAGTACAACTGTGCTGCTAAGCCTACCACACAGGCTAACCCCAGCCATACTTAGTCACCAGAATAATAAATGCTTACAACTGTGGATGTCATGCAGCAATTTCTGCTCCCATAACAAAAACTTACAATAAGTGGCACTGTGTTTGTGTCCAGGTAAGGGGTGATGTGGGGAGTGGCTGAGCTGGAGATTCACCACACATTTGGGGCTAGAGCAAGGTGAGTCCCCAAAACACAGCATCACAGGCAAACCATATAAAGCAAGTTGTTAGCACTAAAGCAAAGCCAGTCCAGCAGGTATCTGGCCTTGGTGTTCCCCCGCTAACCACAGCATGATAGTTCTGAGAATGTTCTGCTTTCAGTGTTCTCAGCAAAACACTGAGACCTTGCACTTATAACTTCATCACACGCTTCCCCTTTTTTACTGTATATAAATAAAAAGATACAGACCACTCTGGGTTGTGGTCTGTCAGAGAGGTCAAGTCCCACCCAGTCCCAGCTTTCCTTTTAAAGTGTGTCTAGTTTTTTCTTAATCTCCTTCTCAGGACCCTGTAGGCTGCTTGGGTCATGACACGGTTAGAAGGAAACATACCAAAGGGACTGCCAGTTCCTACTCAGGTGGAAACATCCACTGGGCAAGGAAGGAGAGTGCGCCTCTTCCCTTCAGTATTTATGTCCCCTAGCTAGAACTTTGATAATTATTGATCTCTCTCTGGTGGCCAACAGAATGAGACTAAATTAGGCAAGAATCCTAAAGAGTCTAGGGTTTCAGTTTTCCTTCATTTTGAGAGTTTCACATGGGCAAAAATATACCCTCCCCCCAGGACTACACAGGCATTTTTGGCTCCCTCTGGGTGCCCGTCCCTCTTCTGCACACAAGAGTAGGTGGGGTGTGGTGTCTAGCAGCAGCTGGCCTCACCCAAGCTGCCATCTGCATTTGCAGACAGAACCTATGCTCTGAAATGTGCTGGAAGGAGAAGGTGACGTAAGGCCAGCCACCCACAGGCGCCTCAATCGGAAACGCAGTAACACATCTGGAAAAGGAACCCTGCAACCCTTTTCTCCAAAGGGAAATTGGATTACTAAGTTTAATTCTTTCCTGGGGTTTCTCATCAGCCCAGGTTTTGCACTGTCTAGGAGGGAGGAAAGCTTTACATAAAGAAAGCTTCCCCCACCCCCACGGCGTCTCCAAGCCTGCCTTGCCCTTCACTCCGAGTCCGTGCAGGGTCCCTCCCTAGGCTTGGAATTCAGGTTTGTATTTCCCTGCTCTGACAGGTGAACTCTTCACCTACTCAAACACTAATTTCTGCACGGTCAGGCAGAGCAATAATTGAAGATAGTAAGACATAATAATTTAAGTGTAACGTGATCAGACAATAAATAATCCTAAAGGTTATATATCTTCATGTAATTATAGACTTTACAGAATTCAGAGAGATATTGAAGACTATCCAGAACAGTAGTTACATAAATTTTATGCATACACAAATTGCCTCGTTGGTGGATGGGAGGGGATGAGGGTTCTTTTTTCTGAGATAGAATTTTGCTACAGAGTCCAGCTGGCCTCAAACTGGCACTCCTCCTGCCTCAGCCTCCATAGTGCTGAGATTACAGACGTGTATCACCACCCCTGGCTTGCCAAAATTCAGGTTCTGACTCTGTAGGCTCAGGTGGGTCCTAAGTTTCTGTGTCTTAATACGCCTCCAAGAGACATCAATGCTGCTCATCTGGGGGCCGCATTTGGAACAGCAAGAATCTAGACATTCCCTTCATTTTAAACACGACAACTAAGTTTTAAAAGGTTAGGCAATAAGTGACAGGATGAGATCTGGTTTTATGATTCTCATTTCATGCCTTCTTCTGAGGTGGAAGATACCCTGGTCTTGTGCTATTTAATATGTTATCTACGGTCACATGTGGCTAATTACACTTAAATTAAATATCAAATAAAAGGAACCATTTTGCTGCTCAGCCGCAGTAGCCACACTTGAAGTGCCCAAGGCCCACATGGGGCTGCTCTATTGTACAGCGCCAATATAGGCCATTTCTATTAGTTCAGAACATTTTACCAGGCAATGTAGCCCTAGACCAGCGGTGGGGAACCTATGGCACAAACGCTGCAGCCAGCTGCTTGCTATCATGGAAAGCTCTCAGGGGTTTGCCATCACCGCCTTAGAGCCCAAGAGACATAAAAAGACCTCGGGGAAAGTTTATTCCCACTTCTCTACCCCAAATGTTGATGCACATTCGGAAACCGAGCACCACTCACCACAGCCCACACTGTCCCACCTCAGGCGTTTGGTCTCTAAGGAGAAGAACCAGGACACTTGAGAGCTCACGCAGACCAGGCGCACAGCGGAGAGGGCCTGGCCCTGCTGCGCCGTGGGTGTGGCTTGCGGCCTGGCAGGCCTCTCACTGACCTTTCACCTGCTGCTCGGGGCCCCGGGTGTGGCTGGCGACGCTGGGCATGCTGACGTTGTTCCTGTGGATGTACTTGAGAAACACTTCAGCGTTCCGCCGCGCCAGGGTGCAGGCCTGAGGGAGGGACAAACGTGTGAGGCCCTGTGCCCAGCAGCTGTGTTGAATCCAAGATAACAAAAAAAAGGGATCTTCCTCCCACCGTTTAGGGAGACCTGAGGCCGGAAGGAGATGCGCGTGCTGGAGGAGTGCAGGAGGAGGAGGGCTCTGGAGGTCGCTTCTGGTCCACGGAAGTTACAGTTCCAATTCAAGAGGCTCAAATTCTGATCTGATCTTTCCTTTTACCTTTTACCAAGTAAAGAATTCTACCTTTTTTTTTTTTTTTTTTTTTTTGTCTTCTTGAGACAGTGTCTCGCTATGCAGTTCAGGCTGCCCTTGAGCTCACTTGGTAACCCAGACTGGTCTCAAACTTGCAACGATCCTCCTGCTTCAGCCTCCCGAGTGCTGGGATTACAGGTGTGCCCAAGAAAAGAATTCTCCCCTATGCCTCTTCCCTTTCTATCTCAGATAAAAAATCAGAAACAGCCAAATCCCTGGACTACCTATACGATGATTTGTCATTATCAATAATCACTCCCAGGCTGGCTTTCCTCTTCCAGCACGCTTTTCATATGTATGACCACTGGTGTAAGTCCAGGGAACATACCCCACTCTAGTGTTAGTTTAATTTAGACTTTAGAAAGTAAAACATTTGGGGTAAGCATGCCTATTAACCATATATTCTCAATCTGAGTAGAAGTGTTTAATCAACATTTTTCAAATTAATTTGTCCATTAATAAATAACACTAATATGGGTCCTGTTGGTAAGAAATAGCAATCTACATAAACAGTAAGAACCATTGTCCCACCCCTTTGAGACTCATATCACCTGTGAGAAGCAGAGCACACAGGACAGGTTCTCTCTGCTGCCCTGATGGACAGGGCCAAGGTCTCAAAAGAACACGCAGCAGGAAGCAATCAGATCTAGACTCTGTATCTATCTACTAACAGCATCTCTAGTTTCTCTTAAGATTATGTAGTTCTTGGATTTTTCTAAAATACAGGCTTTTTCTCCTCTGGTTGTAAAAGTAATATATGCTAGTACACTAATTTTTATCCGGTTTCCAGAATTAAATTATCTCTAGACCAAATTGCTAAATTTTGAATCTTCTTGTACTTAAGCCTCTGAGCCCAGAAACTGTATGATTAGAAATTATTATATAATTTTATGATCATATTAAAATCACATCTTTGGTAGAAGCTTGATGGTGGGCCCAGGAACTCTGAGGACTATAAATTTGAGGGGCTGATGGTAATCTAAAGCTAAGGAATCTGAAGTGGATCAGCTGATGTGTGTAGATGGAGAACTCAACAGTCTCTCTAGTGGGCATAAAGTCCCCACAGTTACAGGCAGCTTCTCTATCTGATTTCAGGAACACATAGAAAACATCAGCCCAGAGAGTTTCTTCTTCAAAAGAAACATTTAATTATTAAGAAATACCTTTATACTGTTAATTAAAATCTTTGATATGTTGGACTTACATTGTTTTTTTAAAGGAAAAACTTTAAAGATCATTTTAAGCCCTATACAGCAGCAATTCTATTTAGCCATGTGTGTAAGGGTCGATTGCTAAGGGTTTTGACTAACCTGGGTGCAGACACCAGACAGAAGGGAGGAAGGCAGGGAGAAGCTATCTTAAAATGAAGAACAAAAAAAAGAGGTGGCTAAGTGGAGAATATACCTAATAAAAGGCAATAAGTTATAGAATTACACAAAATTAGTGGCCACATGTCAGTGTACAAAATTTTTCTTTTGTATTTTTAAAAACCTACGAGGAAGTAGAACATAAAAATGAGAAACGTGGGAGTGAGTGGAGCCTCTAGCTCAGGCTGAAGAAAGAGAAGATCAGAGTCTGGGAAGGGGCCCTTGGGAGGACTTCCCACTCCACTGACAGCCTGTGCAGAGCAGGGCTGTACTTTCTCCCTGGGAGGCTTGGGTGGCCTCCATTAGCAAACCCCAAGTAAGATATTTGTACTTTCATATGGGAGGGTAAGTACTCTGGTATTTATTGGTAATCAGACTGTTAGAATGATAAATAAAGAGGCCGTCTAAATTTATTTATTTAATTCTTACCCTACATTTTGCATCATTCATTATTAAAAGATTTTTCAATAGTGTTTTACATCTAGTCTTATACCTTTTGGTCAAAAAGTAATTTTATAAACCAAACATGACTGAGTGAGAAGCATGTTATTTTCTCAATAAATGACATCCACGGGATATCAGGCTATTCTAACTGGCAGTGGCAGTAATGGTGTATCTTAACTGCCAAGCGCTACCATTTTGTTGCTAGAGAGAAATCAGTGTGTAGAGTATAATCTTATGACCTTTCAGATGAACCAGTCAACATCTTCTTTATAACTCCTTCCCTGTTTAGAAAAAATGGGATAGGAAGACCATATGAGTGTGTGTGTGTGTGTGTGTGTGAGACAGAGACAGACAGAGACAGAGACAGAGACACAAACAACAAGGCTGGAGTCTGAGGCCTTGTGAGACAATGTGCGCTGACCTTAAGAAAAGCCTCCTTTTGTTCCAAGTGCTTGCTGATGAGTGGAATGACGTGGTCGATCTCTGCTGCCGGCCCCAGTTTATCTCTTCCGCCACACCAATCCTCATCTCTCCGGTATTCCTGCTCTAAGCTCTCTAGGACACTACACACCTAATGAATCAAGGAGGAAAAGACTCAGTAAATTAGTCTGTAACAAAGGGTTCTCCGAGGACCTTCAGCCCACAGAACTCGACAGAGTGATATTTTTCACTTGACTCTCAGCCTCTATATTTGGAGTAGGTAGCACCCCTGGGACATCTTGGAGTTCAGAAGGCAATGAGAATCTGCTTCTGCAGCTCAGGAGACAGATTGTGGCTGGACATACAGATTTTGGAATTAACTTTTTACAGTTGATGGCTAATGGCTGACACTACAGGTATAGGAATAGTATGAAGACTAAAAACAGAAGGCTAGTATATTTTAGGGTTCAAAGTGTTTTATCTGTATTATATTATTATAACCTCAGGGTAACTGTGAGCTAGGGAGAAAAGAAAATGGGATTTGATCAGATACTTCACTTGCTCAATCAACTATAGTTGTCCTGCTGTAAGGAGCCTCAAGCAGAGGGAAAGGAGGAAGTTGCCCCTGTTGTGTGATTTGTGGGTCATAAGTGAAGGTCATCTTTCTTCTCACCTGGGAAAAATGTTCCAAGGTTCTGCTATAAGGCACTGAAATCTACTATAAAGTGCACACTTCTTTAAGAGGAAAAGTAAGTTTGAGTTAACCTACAAGATAGTTAAACAGTTTTTCAGTTCTGAAAGTATGGAAAAAGCATGATGAATGACCATAAAAGTGACCTCAGAAGACAGCACAGCATTTTGAAGATTCCAAGGGAAAGTTAGGTTGGGTTGTACAGCGGGAGACTCACGGTAGTCTAGTATCAGCGGGTAGGAAAGGATGCAGAAAGTAGAATCTTGAGTTCCTATACTTCCCTTCAATAGACTTTAGTACTTTCTTAGTTACTGAAGCAGAGGAGGGTAACTATAATTATCCTGGGTGTCCTCTGAGACAGTCATCCCTTTTGATGAAGGACATGTCTTTGACAGGATGCTAACAGGATGCTAAGTGAGTTATGAGCTGAGCTGAAAGATGTCTCCTACAGAATACCCTTTTGACCATATAGGATGTCAATGTCATATGAAGGTCAGTGCTTGTATGCTAGGAAGCCTGTCTAGTCCTATCTCTAGTACTTCTCTGTGCAAGACATGAAAACTTCAGGCAGGCTTGTATCTCTCTCTCTTTTTTTTTGAGACAGGATCTTACTATGCAGTTCAGGCTGGCCTTCAACTCACTTTGTAGCCCAGGCTTGCCTTGAACTCGAAGCAATTCTCCTGCCTCAGCCTTCTGAGTGATGGAATTACAGGCATGCGCTACCATGCCCAGCATAGGAGGGCTTATATCTTGAGATAAATCATACTATACACATGCAAAAACATTAAGAATAAGACTACTTGAAATCTGTTCTGTAACAGGACTGAATTTAAAATGAATTGACTCATGCGTTGGGAGTTGGAAGAAATTTTAAAAAAAGAGTATTAAGTATAAATTCTTTAATTTAATAGGCAAAAATCAGAGAGGAAAGTAACCTTTGTCAGAGTCAGTTCAGAGTCAAATATCCTGACTCTTAATCCAGTACTCTGTCCTCCTCACCATCTTGATCCAACTCAAAATGAAATTTGTGTGTGTGATGAGATGAGACTTCTCATTTGATCCACACAGATACTCAGTTGCGTAATTCCATTTGTTGAATTTTCCTTCCTTCATTGAATTTCTTTGTCAAAACACAACTGTATACATGTGGATCTACTTGGATAATCTCTGTTCTGTTAGACTATGTCTACCCTTTTACTAATACCATTTGTCTTGATCATAGAGGCTTCAGAGTAAATCTTTAAATTAGTTTTAGGCAGTGTAACTCTTTCAATTTTATTCTTCCTTTTCAAGGTTGTTTTGCTATTCTGGGTTTTATGTATTCTAGGTTCTTTGCATTTGCATTTTATTTCCACATAAATCTTAAAATCAATGTATCAATTTCTAAAAAGAAGCTTGCTGGGATTTGTTTGGGATTGTATTGATCTACTGGGGAAACTGTTCATCATCTTAGTCTGTTGGTTCCACCTCTGTGGCCATCAAAGGCATAATTTCTTTGAAACAACAGAAAGGAAACTGAGAAATGTGGGGACCACAATGCTGACTGCAGGCTCTGATAGGTGTGTTATACTTGCCCTACTTCATGGTCCCTGTAAGTGCCCCAGATGGGAATGCTTTCCTGATCTATTTCTACTAGGCAGTAATTCAAGTGAGAAAACTATTTTTATACAATAAAATTACTCCTGCTTTAAGCCTCCATCTCATGAAAAGAATTTTCTAACAGCATCCAAATCACTTAAAAATCATCTGAGGCTCTGCACACACTGCAGTACACTGCAGTACAGATGTACTGATAATACAGCGGCATTTTGTGGCCATGCTACGTGCATCTTCTGTGGTACTACCTTGCTACTCAGGCTCCCAGCTCCTCACTGGGAGAGAGCTGTGTTTCCTGCAGTAGACTGGGAGCCCCATGCATGGCAGAGCCATATGTTTTTGAAGCCATATGCACTGCCTGACTATGGTAGATTATATTATTGTTCAGCAAATACTCATTTTCTCCTCCCAGCCCTCACAGGAGGCACTGTTGGCTCAGTGGTGCTGGTTTAGCCATGGGATTATTTCGGCTAATGAGATGTCAGAGCATGTGACAGAGACAAAGACTTGAAATACTCTTGCACAGTGGACTTTGGGCTGCCTTATGCCTACCTCTAACTATCACTGTACCCAAATCAGCTGCTGATCAAGGAAGATGAGAGACACAGGAGCAGAGCTGGATGTAGCATGCAAGCTGGGAACCTAGCTGTACCAAGTATAGCTGAAATCAACCGAACCCCAGATAGTTAAACAAAAAATGAATGTATATTGTTTATACCACTGAGCTTGCAGGGGTTGTTACATAGCATTACCGTGGCGATAGATGAACTGATATATATTGCCCAAATCTACCATTTGACATATATCCAATTTCTACTTTGACACTTCTATATGGATCTGGTGAGTTTGAAAAATGTAAGAGGAACAAATCCCATGGTCCACTTCAGTAATGGAAAGGCTGATAAGGAAGCTAACTGTGGTGACTCTGCAGGCCATTTTTTTATTCTCAAAGGTTATGCTGAGAGAACTGCTCCTGGTGGGGTTGTACTGTGGAGCTGCAAGGTGTGGCAGGACACAGCCCCTGTCAGCCTCAGCCCCACGTGTCCCACTGTCCTTTCCCGCACCTGTTCAGAAGTTTTGTAAAAGGCCACAGAAGCATTGACCAGTTTTAGCCGGTCTTCCATCTTCAGCATGAGCTGCTGCCAGTGAAGGGCCACCTTCTCCGCACATTCCCGGATGGCATCCGCGTCGTAGTGGCCGGCCTGGAGTAGCGCCTCAGCTTTCTGCTGCACCTGCAGGGCGCTCTGGTGCGTCTTCTGCAAGGAAGTGGCATGAAAGAGGGACTGGGCATGAGGGGAGGAGAGCGAGGTCCGTGGGAACAACCCAGGCGTGGTATGGGAGGGGTGGAGTGAGGCGTGAGTGGAAAGATGCAGAAAAGTTAAAGAGCTTTAAATGACTGATCCATTTCTTCAAGATGATCAATACATTATTGCTCTAAAGCATATTTTAAACAAGAATATCATACACTTTCACCACCTGATCTCTCAGGATTCTAACTCCTGCCCCCTCTCCTTACTTTCCCCTTGCATCTCTCTGGAATTTAAGTACATCTCAATTTTCATGGCAGAGAAACTGACGTCATGTGTAAATCTGCTCTTTGACTGGATCATTAGTTACATTTCATTTTCAAGCTAACCATAAAATAATCACTATATTTTCAGAGATTACTAATGCATTTTATAGATTACACACAGTATATTAAAAAAACTCCACATCATGTAATCTCAAACAACAGTGCACACATTTTAAGCATTAATGAATAGTTTAAAAGGATTCCCACAGAAGGAATAAATTTGGCAGGTTGATACAACTAAAGAGTAACTTCTCCTATCCTCTCTTAGCTACTTCACCAAAGTAAGTAAGAAGTAGAGCAGGACAATAGATAACTTGCTCAATGCGTGATATTTACATTTGATTTTAGGGTATCATATATCTTATTTTTTCAGTGCTTTCTGACTCAGACTAAATGTGCCTTGTATTCTGTGAGTTCACATTAATCGCAGTAGGTAGGGACACCAAGCTGAGGGTCTAGGTAGTAAGGAGAGAACCAAAGGGGATTGCAGTCTCCTAAGACTGATGTAGATGATCTCCATGAGAACGTCAGAGCCAACTGACCTGAAGGAGCTGATAGCACTGCTGCAATCGTTCCTGCCTAACCGTGCAGTACTAATTTGGCTTTTGTACTTTTAGGGAAGTATAGCTCACCTGGCAATGAAGAAGGACAACTAGAAGCCCAGGGACTTACTCCAAAAATCATTTCTGCCCTTCTCGGGCAGTGCTGAGACTGTTCTCAGGAGCTACTCCATTCAGCATTTCCTGGGTCTCACTACAACCTCCCTCATTTTCACAGCACTTCTGGAGTCTCAGTCCATTTGCCCTCTGCCCTCATCTCAGACTGCTGTCTGCACACGTCTACTTCTCTTTCTCAGCCTATCAATCATCTTTCGGCTTTTTTCCACTCTCTCCTGCTTTGGTAATAGCTCCACTAGTGTGACTTCCTCCAGGCCCCTTTGCACCCTCGCCTTCCCACAGTCAGTCCTTTGTCCTGACGACCTTGTACGTCGGCGTCTGCCTCCTGATTGCTGAGTGCAGCTAGAAAAAGCAAACTAAAGGGCACTCAGGGATCCACTTCACTCATTTACGCATGCTGGGGATTGGACTCAGGGCCACAAGCAAGCTAAGCACATGCTCTGCCTTTGAGTTATACTCTTAGTGCATCCTCTCATCCTTCATTTTTCTACACTTTCACTTAATTCTCTGTAGTAGGAAGTGCTTCTAATAGATAACTTCTAAAGTTCTTTCCAGCTTTAAAATTCTGATTTTATGCTTTAAGTATTATTCCCTTCTGTCAATTCAAAAGCCTTGAGTGTTCTTCCTCATTGCTATGAACCTAAGTCCAAAATTCGAAGGCTGACATTAAAATCCCCTCTGATTCTGCAACATTATTATCTACTGCTTCTTTTCATAAACCATTTGGGAGCATACCATGTGTGTCCTTCCCTTGGCCAGCTTCCTTGCTCCTGCCTTTGGTGAGTGCCTGGGCTTTCTGTGTCCCAGCTTTCCCTCGACACTCTCCCTAAGTCTGCCCTCCTTCAGTGAGGAAGGCCTGAGACTCACCTGAAGCTTGGCCAAACTCTGTTACTTAGACTGTGAAACTCAAGGCAAGGACAGTTTGAAAAGTCATTTAAATAGCTGTCATTCATCCAAGGGAACATGCTAGGCACTGTACTTATTCATACATTTTCTAGCTCTCCCAATATTACTACATGGTAGATAGTCTTTTTTCATCTCAGATTAAGAAACTGATGCTCAGTAGGCTAAATGGCCTACTCAAAAATCTACAACAAAGGAAGTGATGAAACCCAGAGTAAGACTCAGGTTTGACCTAGTCCCAGACCTATGTTCTTTCCGCTATATAGCACCGTATCATTTTACCTCTAGGGATAGAGGTAAAATTCTCATTTGGAGGAAGGGTTACCAAATGAACAAGTGATTACTATAATTACCTAGTCTTTGCTCAATATACAAAACCAGCATGTAACAGTCATTATGAACCTGTTATTACGCTTTTTTCTCAAAACGGAGGAGTAGCCTTCATTTTCCTATAATTTATGCTATGTAATAAATTCTCTTTCTTACTCTGAAACACGTTATCATCTGATAGCCCTGAGAATGCCTTCCCTCTTTATTTTCCTAAATGATGAAGTCTTACTCACATGGCATAATCTTTGTCTTGCTAAAATAAAGTTATTTTGCATTTATTTCTATTTCCTATTATCTAATCCTATTGAGTGCTATAACTTTAAGACATAGATTATCAAGGGCATTAATGTTTAGTAGGAGTACATGGGAGAAAATTGGAGCAAATCAATTGAATATATTGTCCAGTTTTAACTACTTTTTGACATAATATTTATATTTAAAATACCAAGGAAGATTTCAGATAAAAATGGATTTGAAAATTGAGCTTCTCTCTATGAAGTTCACAGTCCCTGAAGATACATCTGCTATACCTTGGATATTAACAGATAATCACCTAGGTTTGCTTCATAGAGCTACACTGCTTCCCATTCTGAATGACTCTGGGGAAGCCTGCCTGAAACCAAGGCTACTTCAAGTAACCATTCTGACCTTCTTTGGGAAGACCAAAGCCTTCAACCTGATGTGGCCATTCAAGTCAGGGTTAGCAGATATTCTGGTGTTTTCTGAGTAGTTCTGATATGTTTATATTTTTCTGCCTTAGTTGCCAGTAATTCCTCCTTTCACTTTTAAAAGTTTACACAATAAATTATATGAACATCATACCAATGGCTCTTTTATTTTTCTCTGATGGAATTCAGGGTTCTTTCTTAGGGTTCAAGACAAACTGCACTTCCTATTAGTAATCACTGTGAAGGCCTCCATGACACCATCCAAACAGGATAAGCCAAACTGAACTACTTATACTCCTTTTAAAGTTGCTTATGTCCTCCCTGGAGTATTTCCCTCCTGATGCAGTATCTGATCTATACTTATAGAGCAGTACAGGCCCTTTGGAGAAGGGGCATATGCTGAAAGTGGTTCTATTCTCCTTCTTAGTCTAACCATGCTGTAGACCCTGCCTACTTCCCATTCCCAAGATCTTCCAGTACTTTCATCTGCTCTGCCACGCCTTTGGGAGACTACAGACACCAAGTCAGAGTCACCTATATCTCAGGATCAATTCCAAGAATATATGACCAAGTTGTGCCCATATAGAAACCCAGCACTGATTAGGATATGATTATGCTTAGTGTGTCTCTAGGCCTTTATGCTATAAGGGTGAGTAGCATCTAATAGAAATTAGTAGAGATTGCATATACACCCATGTGGGATTTAGTCATTTCAATAGCATTATGAAAGTACTTGCTCACGTTTTGCTGCCAGCTCACTGAGATATTCAAGCACATCATGCACTTGCCTTTTTTGTTGTTTTCTTATTTTTTTATTTTTTTGGCAGACATTAAATTCAGGAATTGGAATTGTAGTTACCTGACTGGTCAATGTAAACCTTCTCATTCAAGATAAATAAGGAGGAAAATGGCCAAGTGCTGTCTTGTCTCTGCTAAGTTTTCCTCATAGCTGGTCTGACTGTCAAACACTTCTTGCTGCCTTTGTACATGGGACCTTAAGCATTGTGTGCTGGATGATAAACCCATCCTGATTTTTCCTATATAACAACAGATCCTAACACTATCATATTTTGATGTATCGGTAATCTGCAATAGAGAGAGTTGATGATAATAAAACTCTCTTCTGGTTAATACCTTCTTAGAAGATGATTTGCTCAAAATGTGCATGCGACATAGTTTATTTTTAAACCTTAAACCCCAGATAGTACTTCTAGAACCAGTAATGGTTCCTAAGAATATGCCAAGTATCTTCTGGGAACATGTCCTCCATGTTAATTTAAGTTTATGCATAAAAGATGGTTTCAACAAAATTAAGTAGTCGAATTCAATCAATATTAAGTTTAACATCATTAGCAATCAGTTGAATAACTGCATTAAAAGATATTTATGGAAAGGGCCAGTAAAAATTTTATTATTTTGGCATCGTACAAAATTCTCGTCAACAATAACTTTTTAAAAGAAAATAATGCTTTCAGTTTTTACACTCAAAAGTGGGCTAAGTTCTACACTGAACCACAAATAATAAGTATTTGAAGCTTTCACTTTGTCTCTTTTCCCACTGGTACTGAACTTATTTTATTTTTAATACAGTTCCCCTGTCCCATTTCCTGCTCTTTCCCCCACACCACTGCAAAGCAATCAGCTTAAGTCTCTTAGGGAAGGACAAAGCCCTAGCAGCAGAAAAGATAATTAAAGGTGTTATTTAAAGCAAGGGAGTATCTATGTATATATTAGGTTATCATAAATAAATTTTATTTTAGGCTTTTAAAAAGTTCTATTTGGTGAATTTCTAGTTGCAGCTGATTTTTAAAACATGACTTCCGTCAGAATTATTGAACAGTGCTGTCAGTGAGGCAAACTAGTGCAAATCGCTCTGATGCGCATGGCCCTTGTCAACCTTTCACTGCCCAGGACCCAGTTTTGGAACACCTGTAACAATGAAGCACAATGGAATGTTTTCTCTTCAAATTCTAGTTCCTTGAATTTTTCTACGTAACACATGAATTTCACGCAAAAATTCAAAAAGTTTCAATCTTTGGCATAAATGGATTAATCGGCAGACTTTTACCTATCAAGTACATGTTTAGAAATAAGATCCCAATTTACTATGGATTTGCTTAGTCTCAATTTTAAGTGACCTTCAATTGGAAGTAACTTGCCATCTTATAGCTTTACATCTTTCACCGGGCACATAGTCCGTACTGTGTGAAACTCTTAAAGGCCGACGGCACCAATGAACCACAGAGGTTCATCGGCATTGTGAATGCCTGACTTGTGAGAGCCGGCAGCTCTTGGGGAAATGCACCCCTACATATGCTTCCTCATTGACAGCTGGGCGCTGGGAAGGCTCTGGGGCCATTTTACCAAAAGGAGTAAGGGCTCTAGCACATAAGCAATGCCCACATCTCAGGGGTTGTCCAGCCTAAAGTACAGAACAAAATGGGGACCGAAGACAGTGCAGCCAGATTGGGGTGTTACCTCGATGGCCAGTTGGAATTGCTCATGCTCCCGCTGCAGCTGCTCTGCCTCCGACAAAGAGCTGGCGTTGACCAGGCTAGCGTTGAGCATGGACTCTCCGTTGCGGATCCATCCCAGGACCTAGGGGTTGGGACAAGCACACAGGTAAGTGGCCTTCAGCAGCTTCCCTGGGAGTCGTTGCCTTTTCTGAGTGGTGCTTCCGTCAGAAGGCTCTCTAAAAGGAGCATTTTCAGCTAGGTGTGGTGGTGCAGGCCTGTAATCACCACAGTCTGGGAGGCTGAGGTAGCAAGATCATAGGTTGGAGCCCAGCCTTGGCAACTTAGTGACTTAGTGAGAACCTATCTCAAAACAAAACATTAAAAAAGCACTAGGGCCGAGTGTGGTGATGTATGCCTATGACCCCAACACTGGGGAGGTTGAGGCAGGAGGACTGCTGCAAGTTTGAGGTCAGTCTAGGCCTCAAACACAGTGAGTTCCATGCCAGTCTAAACTATATAGTGAGACCCTATCTCAAAAAAAAAGAAAAAAAAAGCACAAAATATCTTTTTGTTGTTGTGTTGAGATGAAGCCACCATGTTTGGCTAGGGTTTTAAATGTTCATCACCCCAATCTTCCTATTATCTTGTGATACAAGGAGCTTATTTTACATGCCAACTTTATTCCTGGATTCATACATTATTTTCTCCCCTTATCAGCCTTTTGTCCCAATTTCCTCACCCACTTAAGCATTATTTCATCTGTTTGTTTTTATATGTGTCTAATTGTACACGATGGTATACATAAATAAATAAATAAATTTTAACTGTTGGTATTGTTCTTTTTTAAAAGGCCAAGTTCAAATAGCAACAACTTCTTGGACTCTTCCACACCTAATCACTCCAGTTGGGGAACAAGAGCCTCACTGAAAACAATCATACTGTTTTGTATGTACCAACTTTAGGGCAATCACCACAAACTGTCTCCTTCATTTATTTCAACCTACATTTCATTCCCTCTCAGATTGTAAAATTCCTGAAAACTGGGATAACCTGTTGGCCATATTTTAATCTCACAGGGTGCCTACCACACTCCTCTCATACAGTGGGAACAGTGCAGCCATGTTTTGAAAGTAATGGAGAATACCCAGTTACACCTGGGCAGTGGATTCAACCTTCTACACCTTACAGAACGACCAAGAGTAAATGGACTTGAGCTTTTGACAGACAACCCAAAGGAAGCAGGAAGGAGAGAGAAAACAAGCAAAACAGCATAAAAATTCATAGAGTGGATCATCAAAAAAGGGCGAGTAAATTATAATTGAATAATTCAGTGGCTATGGATAGGCTAGATACAACTTCTAGGTGGCCTTCGTGAGTAGTACTGGGGGAAGAACCCTCAGCTGGGAAATGTTAGGATAGGAAGAGAAACATTCAACACTGTCTAGACAGTCCTGGGTTATACAGAGCTGTGGCACTTATCTGCCAATAAAATAAGCAAAAATAATCCAACTGGAAGAATTAGGTTCTGTAAACCTACCTGGTGTGTCTGGTCACCAAAACATGGTCAAATGTCTTCATTTCTAGGGGTGTGAGTTTTTGCTTGGTGAGGGAATAAAAGTTCAGAAATTTCAGTGTCAATAAATATCGTCCATCTGGTACTTCACACCAAAGGAGAAGACACCACAATCCGTTTGGGGTTTGCTTTCAGGTTTTCTGCTCCCCTCAGCCCCATCATGTGGAACAACTGGAAGACACGAAGCCTGCAATCCTGCCCCTGACTCTCACAGCACCTTCAAACCTCACTGCTGGAGAAGAAAACGATCCCTTATTTTGTGTAGATAACATTGGGACATATATCCTGCTGGATCCTGGAGATTTGGATTGAGAAGTTAATTCATGGTCCGTCTGGCAGACTGTGGATGAGATGCCACTCTGTGAAGCAAGTAGCTGCATGAAATAACTACTTGGTGTGGACGTGTGAAATCCCTGCCGTCCCTGGGGGACTGTGGCTGGCTGGCTAGAGGTGCTAATGATTCTGAAAAGCTTCCTGCAAGTCTGGGTACATGCATTCAGAGACTGAATGCCTAAATGTTCCCTCTCTTTGAAAAACGGAACTCATTATGTACATTTTGAACTATGTCCCTGTACCATGTTTTACTGCATCCTTTTTAGTTTGGAGATTCATTTCAGAGTGTCAGAAAAACACTTTCTCCATATGCATCACAAAGCAATGCTCCATCTGGACCTCCTGAGTCTTGCTAGAATATTTTCTCTCGCATTCCAGCCAATTGGAAGCATTAGTTACAGCTATGGTGCTGGGGATACTTATCTACCAGCTTTCTATTTAGAAATACCATGTGGTTCAGGCCCTTCTTCTTTTATTGATTCATTCCATATCCTTGTTCATTTTTGTTTCCCAAATGCTGTTTACAAAAGTATTCTAGGTTTTTGAAGTCCTAAATATTTGATTGTAGGAAGATAAAAATGCATGATAGTTTAGATCCATAGTTTTAATCCAGGGTGACATTGATCCCCAGGAATGAGGCAATGCTAGAAGTAAACTGGCAATGTATAGAAAGAACATAAAATTTGAGGTTGGAATACATGACTTTGTTACCTATCTGGTAAAAATCATTTAGCCTTTCTGAATTTCGGTTTTCTTACCTATAAAATATGGATAATTGCACGTTTCCTTTCTGCATTGGAAAATGTAAAGTTTGATGATGGTGATTCTGTTGGTGTTAGTACTGGTGTTTGTGATGATTTGCAGTTTGGTGCAAAGTTGGGTAATATTGTGATTTTTTCATTATGTTTTTCTCAATGAGAAATGAAAAAAATAGACATATTAAGCTGTATTCAACACTTTGAATGAGCTTACTGGCATATTCTGATCCAGTGTACATTTCTTAGATTGTTGTAAGTATTCTTCATATTTTGATCACTGACAAACTTTTAGTATAATGCTCTATTACTAGGATATTTTATCTTTCTGGTTCTTATACTTGTTATTACCCTATGAGCATCCAAACATGTGCTAGGTAGAAGAAATATTGTAACGAAAATGAGAAAATACACTGATCTCAAACTGTGTGATCTTGAAAGTATTATTTAATCTAAGGCTTAGTTTTCTCATCCATAAAATGTGAACATTTACTTGTCTAAAACAAAGCGTAAAGAAAAAATTAAATAATTAATGTACAGTATTTTTCAAGCTATAAAATTAACATTTTATATTGGTCAATTATCTGAGGCAACAATTTGCCTAACTGGTTAGGTAATTTTTAAAGGTCATTTCCTACTTTAACATCCCATACTTCTTTCAAAATTTAAAGACTGCCCCTGGACCTTTAGGATTACAGAGAAAATGGGGTAGGCAGAAATGAGAGATTGGCTGAATACTGCGCTTAGAGTTTGGCCAAGAATTCAGCTCAGTCTGAAACTGGCCTAAAGATGCTATCTATCACTTCCTCAGGCCAAGGAAGCTCAGACAAGCTAATATCAGGAGATAACTGGACGTGAATATCCACACACGACAATGCCACCTGAGCTGATCAGGCTGGGCCTTGTGATCAAGTTGTCTGGGGAGACTTCTTGCACATGACTGTGTTCTTGAGGTCACATCTATAATAAAGCTATGAAGTTGCATTTAAAATATCTGACTTAAAGAACTGCTATTATAGATGGCTTGTCACAGGCATCACTATTTCCAAAACTCTAGCCACAGGAAAAACCCTCAGCTCCTGGATTTATGATAATTCCAGAGTTCCTTAGTTCCATTAGATTGTACATGCTAATGCTTCATGGTATTATAGACTGGGTCTATATGCCATATTCTCTTAATTATCTGCATTTTGAAACAAAAGTATAGTGATTGTCCCTTTGGTTGTCTCTTTTTAAAAAACATTTTTATTAGTGCATGTTTGCAGTACATACTAAATACCTTCATTGTGTGGCATTGATACATACACTTATTGGTTGCCTTCTTTTGGATCTGTCCCAACTCTAACTCTTACACAGTCACTGGACCTGAACACAGTCCTCTCCACTGGAGTACAAGGGCAGGTTATCCTTTTCTCCTTTGTTTTAAATGTCTGATTTGATCATGCGCAAATTTTGGCCAGCATTTGGCTCAAGAAGCAATCCAATAACTTACAAATTCATTTTAGCTTCTTTTCTGCTAAATATACTGCTCTGGAGGAATACATATGGAAATTCATTAAATTTTATGCCTATTAAGTCCTCTTTTAAAAAATCTTCCTGAATTGTTTAATAGATGCGAGGTCATCTTTACCAAAGTAGTAACTTTCTTAGAAGCAGAGAATTCTGTGAGGTCTGGAAACTAATGTGAGGGGCATGTGGGTGGGCTAAGGACTAGCCCATGGGATGTAATCGTGAGAGACATTTCTCTTCAAGGTTCAGGTTTTGGCCAGAGATGTGGAGGCTATCTTAGATATAAAGTCCTATGCTATCCTTTAGAAAGAAAATCAATTACACTCACCAATTTCATTTGTTCTGAACATTTAAAGATATTTTTCAGCCTACTGTGTGCATCGTCAATCTTTAAAACTTCAGTTTCCTATAATTTCAGTGCAGCTACACTTAAGGTCATGAGGGGCACATGGGCAAATCTAAACCTTTATGAGTTCCAACAGCAGAGCTGTATTATAACACATCATTGTCCTCTCCCTTTCTTCCCCACTGATGGCATTTCAATGAAGGTATCCTTCTTTCTTTCTTTCTTTCTTTCTTTCTTTTTTTTAAGCATATATTCAAGAGGAACTCTCAAGTCAGTATCTAAATTTAGCTTCGCTGATCAATACTGACATCTAAATTAACTCCCTTTTTCGAGTGTCAACAGCTTCCAAATCAATATTTCCTGCTCCACCAACTTCCATCAAACACAAATGTCTTCTCTGAAACTGGATCAGTCCAATCTGTCTGCCCAGCCTGACAAGGAAAACAAGGCTGTCTAATGAGGTTTGATGGTTTAACCAAGCAGCAGTCCCTTGGCTCCTTGAAAGGCCACTGTCTTTTGCAAAGGCCTCTTTAGACTTGAACAATCTTGTACAGTTTGGAACTACAATCCCATTTTGTGTCACCTTTGCCATGCTAGGGAGTAGGCACTTCCTCACCCCTACAGAAGAATTTTTTTTTTGTCCTCCAACTAATGCAGTTATGAACGGAACATACACAGATATTAGCTGAACAAGGATCATTTTATAGTCTAGTGAACAATTTGACAAACTACCTGTCATCATCTCAGGCCCCATCCTACGTAGAATGTATATCTGGACAATGAAAATTTATTTCCACTTACTATCAGCTGAAAAAAGTGATTAGGAAGTTTGACTCTATTATTGATGCTGAAATAAAAAATAAATAAAAACCAGGCAAAAAAGGAAAATTGTAGATTTAATTTCTAGGTCAAATAGGATGATTTCTCTGTCATTCGTGTGTTCAGATAATTATTTCTGCCATTTGCTGTACTAGGCATGAAAGCACAGGAAGACTCTGATGACACGCTGCAGCCTCGCTGACAGGCAGGTGTCACCCTGCCTGTAGGCCACGCCTACCGTCTTCTCAGACATGGTGTCAGTGAAGGCAGGAAAGCCTCAGACTGTGTTACCCTCATGGGCTTTTCTCTATTACTTCTGGAATGTCTGGTGGGTAAGGGGCCTTGGAGAAGCAGATCTTGGATTTAGGAGGCCTGGGCTCAGTTTTCAGGTAACTATTCAAGAGGCCCTGAAGACCATACTATAGAAACTCAGTTTCCTCATTTGTAAAATAAGCATAATACCACTCCCCCTTCCACGGGCCTGTTCTCTTAAAATGAGATCATAAATGAGAAAGTGCTTCTCATATAAAAAGAAAGTAAGATTGTTGTTGCTAAAAGTTCAGAATTTGTATACACATTACTGCACTCTGCCTGCTAGGATTTTCATAATTTCTTCATGAATAACAACATGTCTCTCCAGAGGCTCCGGTGTGACTCCAGTGTAACTAAACAGAAGACACTGGGAGGACGTCTCTGTGCCCTGGTCTTGTGTGGGCCCCAGAGATTCCACCTGCCCTTAAAAGAGACTTGTAGCAGGGCATGCATGTGGGTTCCTGTTGAGCACTGATCAGGAAAGAAGGGGAGTGGGAAAGATAATTTTGCTCGATGTAACAAAAAACAACATAATAACTATGACACAGGAATTAGCAAGGGACATCTTGAATCCAAGGGACTGAGCCTTAAATAAAACATACTTTTGTCTCTTGTGTTAAACCAATACATTTATACCTAAAAGCTCCAACAGCCACTGCACACAGAAAATGTTTAAAAGTGGAAGATGTTTCCCTGCTCAGGATGGTTTGGGTTGGGCGCTGCGTAAGGAGCAGAGCAGAGGGCTGCTTGGGAGGGCACAGAGCAGAAAGCAGCAACCACTGAAGTTACACATGTGCTGCCTGCCCCGATGGGAGGTCCTTTTAGAGCCATGTAGGGTGGTGGGGTGCTCATTCTTCATGTTGGTGAACCCTCTAAGCTTCAGAAGGTTCATCTATAAAAGAGGAATTGGTATCTCCTTGAGAGAGTCCTTGAGGGGAGGTAGAAAGGGCATGTAGAAATAGAATGATCATTGTAGGTTTATTTCTTTAAGCTGATGCTGTAAAAAAAAAAAGTCCTCCAATCATTAAGTTTACAATAATTACCACTAGGTTTTCCCATAACATAATGATATTGACAAGTGTCCCACTGGTCAGTATGCGTATATTCCCAGAGATCTGAGTATATCCTCTAGTAAAATGTCTCGTGGAATGCTTCATGCAGATAAGAGTTCTTTTTGCTTTTTAAAATCAACTTTAAAATGGAAAGAAATGTTTCTTTTAAGAATCACACACACAGTGGAAACAGTGACAGCAACTGCCACTTATTAATGATTATCAACTATGTAGTGTCAATACAAGCGCCCCAAATTAACCAATCTGAGTTAAAGCCTGAATGTTACTAATAAAAATAATTTGTATTTCCGAAGGACTGTATGAAAGGATCAAGCATAGGGAAGAAGACAAAAGAGTCAATAACAGGATAATTTAGGAAAGCTCTGGAATGATCTCCTTATATGGTCATGTGAGAGAGCCAATAATACAGTCATAGTTTGAGAATTTGTACCACTGGATCTATCTGTTACATCAGCTCACCTCTCAGATATTAACACAGCTCAACCTTACCTTACCTGACTCCAAGACCTGGAGACTGAAAGCGTACGCTGTGGTGTGGCCCTGGGGTTCTTACTCAGAGCAGGAGCAGGCATTAGGCCAGGCTCACCTGTTTGACCTCGGCCTGGAGGTGCCGCAGTTGGAGACACTGCTCTAGCCGTTTGTGGGTTTGCTCTGCGTTGAGCTCCAATTCATGCTGCTTCTCGTGGAGAAACTCCAGTAGCTCTTGCACCTGGGCTGCCAGATCAATGTCTTTTTCACAGATCAGCTCAATTCCTGATTTTAAAAAATGTAAACAAGTAAAAAGCAGGTAGTACTGTGAAGATATTATTTTCTTAATATACACAAGAAAAGTGGAATTCGTGTGACTTCTACATATACCTTTGTACAACTATAATCCCAATGGGCCCTCATCTAGGACGGTCAGACCATGCCAGCTCTCTTGGATTAACTCATCCTTTGTCCACAGCAGTCAGCTCCTTATTATCAGTGGGAGTTAGAGAGAGCTGGTTCTCTGGAAGTACATCCCTAGATAAGAAAGCAGCTGGCAGTTCCTGTGGGAGGATTTGCTAACACCCGGAATATTCATAAGCAAGCCCTGGGTTATACTGGGAAATACACACCCAAGTAAGAAGACTGTCTCAGGAACTTCTGCCTCAGGCACATTCTCTTTTAACTGGTCAAATGTAATTTATTATTAGATATAAAGTCTACTGTGACTGAGTAGCTGGGAAGTGATGATTTCATTAGCCGACTAGCAAGTTAGTTTTCAAACACATCCAACAAACATACACCAGTAGGACCACAGGGATATTGAGTCCTTGTCTGTTTTAAAAAAGCATTATGTTTAAGTTTTCCTCACATAGGGAATTTGCTCATTGTTCTAAAGCAGTTAGTAAGTTCAATCAGCCAGTGACAAGCGTTGCCATTGTTTACGGATAAACCACCCAATGTTAATAAAACACCAGCCTGTAAGGGGAGACTCAAGCCAGTATCTGCTGGTCAAAAGCTGTGTTTCCACCCCTTGTCCACCTTCCTGTCTTATTTAACTATTGAAAAATTTTTGTTAGTTCACATTTGCAGTAATGTTCACATTCCTTGTGTGGAGCTGGTCCATGTACACAATCTATTTTAATTCTTTTTTTTCATTGCCTTTCCCACCCTCACTCCCTCTTCTATACCTTGATCCTCTTCCTGTGTGAGAAAGGTCTATCTTTTCACTTCTACTAATTACCTTTTAGTTTGTTCTTTATTTGTAGTTTGAGTTTCTCATACAAGAGAAACCATATGATATTTAAACTTGTGTGTCTCATTTATTTCACTTAACATTACGGTGTCAAGGTACATTCATTTTCCTGCAAATGACTCAAGTTTATCTTTCTTTATGGCACAGTAGTACTCCACTGTGTATAAATACCACGTTTTCTTTATCCATCTGTTGATGGACACACAGGCCTCTTCCAAAACTTAGCTATTATGAACTGCGTTACTATAAACATAGATACCATTGTAATAAGACGCCTTTAACTCTTTTGGGAAGATACCAGAAGGGGAATAGCTGGGTCAAATGGAATTTCTAGTTCTAGCTTTTTGATGAATCTCCACACTGATTTCCATAGTCGTTGTACTAGTTTACATTCCCACCAATAACGTAGATGGGTTCCTTTTCCCCACAAACTCGCCAGTATTTATTATTTTATTGCTTGATGATGATCATCCTTTCTGGGGTAAAAAAGAATCTTGGCATTGCTTTATTTTTTATTTTATTGTACTTTTCTTTTCCTTTTGGAGACAAGGTTTCACTGTGTAGTTCAGACTTGAATTCACAGTGATTCTCCTGCCTCAACCTCTTGAGTGCTGGGATTACAAACTGCAGCACCATGCCCAGTCTCGGTATTGTTTTAATTTGTGTTTCTCTAATGGCCAGCAATGTTGAGCATTTCTTCATGTATTTATTAGCTATCAGACTTCTGTGATGTGTCTACCCATTTTGTGTGCCATTTTTAATTGGATTTTTTATTCTGAAGGGTCTAATTTTTTGAGTGCTTTATATATTCTAGATAATACTCTTGTCTGATAGCTGACAAAAATGTTTTCCCATTCTGTAGATTGTCTTTTCACTTTGTTGGTTGTTTCCTTTTCTGTGTAGAAGCTTTTTAATTTGATATGATCCCATTTGTTGACTTTGCAACTGGGTTTCTGTTCAAAAAGTCCTTGCCTATGCCTATTTGACTTCGTTTACTTTATCTTCCAGAAGTTTAAGTGTTTCACCTCTAGCATTTAGTTGTTCGATCCATTTTGATATAGTACATGGTGAGATATATGGGTCTAGATCCAGTCCTCTCCATGTGGATAGCCAGTTTTCTCAGTACCATGTATTCAAGAAGCTAGCTGCCCTCCAGTGTATGTTTCTGGCCCCTTTGTCAAATATCAAATAAATGAATACGCTTGGGGTTGATCCTGCATCCTCTGTTCTGTTCCACTAATCCTCGAGTCTATTTTTGTGCCATCATGCTTTTTATCACTCTAACTTTGTAATACAACTTCAGGTTCAAGACTGTGATGCTGCCTGCATTGTTCTTGTTACTCAGAACTGCTTTTTTATTCTAGGTCTCTTCTGGTTCCATGTGAATTTTAGAATTGTTTTCTCCAGCTCTGTGATGAATGCTCTTGGTATTTTCATTGACACTGCATGTAATTTGTACATCAACTTTGACTATATTGTTCTGCCTATCCAGGAACAGGGGAAATCTTTCCATTTTCTGACGTCCTCTTCAACTGCTTTTTTCGGGGTACTATACTTTTCATTGCAGAGGTCTTTTACTTTCTTAGGCTAATTCCTAAGTTAGTTAATTTTTCTTGGTGCTATTGTGAATGATATTTTTTTCCTAATTTCTTTGTCAGTGGGTTCTTGTTAGTGTATAGAAAAGCTACTGATTTTGTATCTTGTTATATTACTGAATTTGGTTATTATTTCTATAGGTCTTTTGGTGGATTTCTTTTGGGCCTTCTACGTACAGGATCATGCTATCTGCAAATAAAAATTTGACTTCTTCCTTTCTGTACCTATCTCATTTCTTTCTTTCCCTTGCCTAATTGCTCTTGCTAAAGTTTCAAGTACAGTGGTGAATAGGAGTAGTGACAGACATCTCTGTCTTGTTCTTGATTTTAGAGGAAAAGCTTTCAGTTATTCCTAACTTAATAAGATGTTGGCAGTAGCTTTGTCATATGAAGCTTTTTATCAGATTGAGATAAGGTCCTTCTATATCTATTTTCTTCATCGTTTCTGTCATGAAAGGATGTTGGATTTTTGTGGAAGGCCTTTTCTGTGTCTGTTGAGATGATCACGTTATTTTCGTCCTTGGTTCTGTTCATGTGACGCATTACATTTATTGATTTGTGCATGTTGAGCCATCCTTGCATCCCTCGAATGAAACCTACTTGGTCAAGATATGGGAGCTTTTTGATGACTCGTTTCATTGTTTGCCAGTATGTTGCTGGGGATTTTTGTGTCTATATTCATTAAACAGATTGGGCTATAGTTCCTATTTTGGTTAGGTTTTTGTCTAGTTTTGAAACCAGGGAATGGTAGTTTCCAGACATGACTTCGGGAATACTTTTTTCTTTTCACTAAAAAGTTTGAGGAGTATAGGTGTTAGATCTTCTCTGAAGTTTTTGTAGAGTTCAGCAGTGAATCCATCTGGACGTAGGCTTTTCTTAGTTGATAGATTTTTTTTTACCCCTACTGCTTCAATTTCATTCCTGCTATTTGATTATTCTGGGTTTTTAAATCTTCTTGGTTCCATGGATAATCCACATGAACAGTGTCTAGGAATCTATCTGTTTCTTCCTAATTATCCAATTTATTGGCATACAGATTTGCAAAGCAGTTGTTAATCTTTTTTATTTTGGCAGTGTCTTTTGTGATTTCATCTTTTTCATTTCTAATTGCATTGATTTGGATCTTTTCTTTCCATTTTTAGTTAAGGGTTTGTCTATGTGTTTGTTCTTTTGAAGATTTAACTTTGGTTATTCTTTTTTTGGTATTTCTTGGTCTCAATTTCATTGGTTTCTGCTCTGAGTCTTAATAATTTCCTAGTTTTGGGTTTGGATTATTCTTGTCTTCTAGGATCTTGAGGTACATTGTTAGGTTATTTGGGCTTACTCTGTTTTTATGATGTGGGCATTCACAGCTATAAACTTCCCTTTTAGGACTATTATCATTGTGTTCCATAAGCTCTGATATGTTGTACTGGGATTACTGCTTAGTTCTAGAAACTGTCCTGTTTCTTGATTTATTCTGTAATGTGTTATTTATTTACAAGCAATATGTATTGTTTAGTTTCCATGCGTTCGCATAATTTATGTATTTTCTTCTGTTGTTGATTTCTACTTTCATTGTGTTATGATATGATAATATTCATGGTATAACTTCAATTGTTTTTCACATACTTGAACTTGTTTTATTGCCTAGTGTGTGGTCTATTTTGGAGAAAGTTCCATCTGTTACAAAGAAGAATGTATATTCTGCTGTTGTGTGGAGCACTGTAGAAATTAAATCCATTTGCTCAAAGGTTTTGCTCAACTCTGTTATTTATTTGTTGATTTTGGGGTGTTGATGTTCCCCACTATAATTGGGTTTATGTTTATCTGGTCTTTTATGTCTAGTAATACTTGTTTAATGAAATTGACATTATGTTGTACCATTGTTTGCACATATATTAATAACTGTTACCTCTCTTTTCTCTTTTGGATTATTCCCTTAACCAATATGTAGTGACTTTCTTTGCCTCTTTTGATCAGTCCTGGCTTGAAGTTCACTTTCTCTAACTATAAGATAGCTATACCTGCTTTTCTCTGGGTTCCCATAGCATGGAATATTACTTTATAGCCTTTGATTTTTAGTCTACAAGTTTCTTTTTAACTTAACTGTGTTTCTTGTATACAGCATATTATTAGATTTTGATTCTTGATCCATTCTGTGTCTTTTGACTGGGGAATTAAGACCATCAACATTGAGAGTTATTACTGATAGGTACTGACTTATTTCTGTAATTGTTTTATTTTCCTGTTGGGGATTCCCTACTTTCGCCTTTTACTTAACTGTTCAACCTATCTGGTGTAGCCATTCTATTAGACCTTTTGTCATTGCTAACTAACTTCATTGTTTCTTTCTAGAATATCCTTGAGAATGTTTTGGAGTGCTGGTTTGGTGGTCATGAATTTCTTTAGGTGGCTCTTTATCATGAAAATATCTTATTTCTCCATAAGTTTTGAAAGATAGTTTCTCAGGATATATCAGTGTGTGTGAGGGGTGCTGCATGAACCAGTGTGGGCCTGCTTGTTTGCATAGGCAGGGGGTGCCACATGGCCTTGCATGGGGCTCTCTGTCTTCTCTTTCTACATTCTTCTGCCAACACTCAAGAGCGGACAGAGACAGGCTTTCTCTCCTCATCATGCCAAGGCTAATACTTAGACATTACCAGCAAGTCCGAAGTATCCTTCCTTCAGTGGATTTCTGCCTGAAGGGAAACAAAGTCTGAGATTGAGTAATGGGTTCTTTTTTTCTGCTGGTGATGTGACTCTGAGTCCTTATTACCTAACTCTTTAAGATAACCTGGAAACGTACTAGGTTTAGAACCAGTCCTGACTTAGAATCCTGATACTGGGTAAGTTATCTAAGCTCTCAGAAGCTTTACTTTCCTCATACAAACTAGGCTTTTACATTCCTATCTCATAAGCTACCTACTTTCTAAACTTACTGGGAGGGTTACATGAGATCATGCATGTAAATCAAGCCTACATACACATATATTTATTGTGTGTATTTCTGTCATATACGCACAATCAGCATATATCTTTATAAATGTCTCAAGTACAGATCACTGCTCCTAGTTCCATTTTTTGTTATTTGTCTTTGTTTTTAGCTCTTGGCTCTCATTTTAAACTTTTAACTTTCTGTCTTCTTATATTCATGCCCTCTTCGTTCCTATCTGTCACTGACTTAATGGAAGTTGTGACCCATGCTGTTTTGTGATTCTGACTGTCCACCTATTTTTTACTTAGCTTTGCTCAGATCCTTAGTTTTGGGAAATTCTAACTCTTTTTTTTTTTTTTTTCGCGGTACTGGGGATTGAACTCACAACCTCGCGCCTGCCAGGGCAGGTGCTTAAGCCACTGAGCCAAATTCCCAGCCCTGGTTTTTTTTGAGGCAGGGTCACACTGTATAGCTCAGGCCGGCATTGCGCTCGCGTTGTAGCCCAGGCCGGCCTCGAACTCACAACGCTCCTCCTACCTCAGCCTCCCAAGTGCTGGGATTAAAGGCGTGCGCCACCACGCCCGGCCAGGAAATTCTAACTCTTGATTGTTTGCTTATTCTGATCCCTAACTCCACTTTGCTCTGCAGTCTCTCAGTTCTGTCCAGATTTTTTCTTTGGCTCTTCAACCTACGGCCCAAGATACAAAGTAGCTATGGTCCTGATGCTAATACCTTGTCTAAGACACAGAAGAATAGGGACCTAACTGACAACAGTATGCAGACTCACAAGCCAAGCAGGTAAATTCCTAAAGGGTTGCACACTTTGATCAAATCCAAAGGAACCAAAAAATCTCAACACATGGTGAGCTAAAAATAGATAAACTTTTGGGAGACATCCCGGCACTCTGACTCACACCATCAGAAATGCATCGTACCACCACCAAAACACCTGCAGCATGCAGTCGGGGGAGTGTAGGAAAGTCTGTACCTCCAAAGGGAAATTCATTTCTGGAGGTAAAAATAGTGTTTTATATAAGGACAATATGGGAGAGTGGGAAAAATATTTTTCTGGTGTCACATGGCGATAATTTCAGTATCTTTGCATGTTTATTTTTTTCTGTCAGTTTCATGATTTCAAGTTCTAGCTCCCGAAATAGCTGTGGGAGACAGAAAAGAATGCCTTGTTCTTTTGGCAGCCAACCTCCTCTGGTTACTATTTTCAATTTCCAGGAGGATGAGGTAGAGCATCTCCTTGACTGAAATGAAAAATAAAAAGAAATGGAGAAATTTCCATCTCTGAAGAGCAGGCCATGGGAAGTGCCCCCTAACCTCTATGTCTATTGTCTAGAAATATAATTTAAGACTCATCTCTTCTTCACATCCAGTCACAGAGCTGATTTATTCCAGTTCATTTTTATTCTGCATAGGTCTCTAGTGTTTAATATGCTGGACTTGGTCAAAGTGTCTTACTGTATAAAGCTTACAGTTCATCCCTGTCACACTGGAAGATACTGGATGCTCTATGCCTAGTCCCCCCACCAAAGAGACCAGTGCATGCTTAGGACCAGCCAGAACAGCCTCCAGGCCTCCCTGGAGACTCAGACCTTGTGATTTCACCTGTCTCACTTGATACTTTTTATGTGCGACGAGCCCAGGTGAAGGCCTGCCAGATCTCTGCACTCCTCAAAGACACAGCAGGCTGGGAACGGAGCACATGTGAAAACAGGAGGCTTACTCAAGTCACACCCAGAAGCACAGAAACGAACCCCTCCCCTCCCCTGCTCCCAAGCACACTGACATGAGTTCTAGCTAAAGCCAATCAACTGGTCAACACCCACCGACCAACAGTAAGTAGAGTTTGCTTATGCTGACATTATTGCTCTTAACCTCTTCATAGGCCTCTGCATAGCCTCTTTCTTACAGGCTCCTATAAATGCAGAATAACATGTATGCTATTTCCATCAAGTAGTAGATATGCTTAGAATGAAAGAGTTTATTAGTCTCTAAAAAGCACGAGAGTCCTGTCTGATGAGCCCCACAGTATCCTGTGCCGATCCCCCAGCAAGGCTGCTGTTTCTTACTGCCTCGTCCTACTGTCGCAGGACCACTGGGTCCCTGATGCAAGGGTAACATCCCTGTTTCATGTCTTCCTCCTCTGGCCCCAGTCCTGTGTTTGACTCATATCACCCAATCAATAGATGATTAATGAATAAACGGCCTCTTTAGGGAAGACCTGGGGTCACATTCTCTGATGGAGACTACCTGAGAGCTTTGATAAGGGAGGGGCTTAGGTTTGGATCTGTGCTCTGCAACCTATTAACAGCAGGACTTTGGCTCTTTATTCTTGTGGAGCCCTAGTTTTCTCATCTGTAAAATGGAATCACAATGACTTCATATGGGTGAGACATGATGAGATATAGTACACACAGTGCCTGGTATCTAGGTGGCTCAAAATATCCATTTTTCCATTTTTTCCTTTTCCTTGGGGAGATTATGGTTTGTAATTTGCAAATTACTCATGGGACTATTGAATGGTTCATATAAAATGTAAATATAAAATCTACTGGCAGGTGTTTATATACTTGCTTAATGTACATCATTATAAACTATGGTGGTTTGAATGCTAGTAAACCAGTGCTCTCAATCCTGGCTCACATTAGATTCATTCAGAGAACCTTTAAAAATCACCATGTCCTGGCCACGCCCTGGCCGTAGCACTGCAGTCTCTGTGGCTGGGATCCAACCATCAGTAATTCTTAAAGTTCCTGGGGTGATTCCAGCAGGGAATCAAAATCGTGAACTACTGGATAAGATGTCACAGTGGCCACATGCCAAGAAAACAGAGATACTCTGATGCTTCACTCAATTAAAGAATGCTCTGATCTCATGTCTATTTAGGGCTCAGGGCCACAATGTGTATTACTCTGCTTTCCTCGGTTGCAAGGTTGGGGATACCATGTTCTTTAAAAATAATTTTTTTGAGGTACTCGTGATTGAGCCCAAGGCCTCACACATGCTGACCAAGTGCTCTCCTAATGAGCTGTTTCTGCAGCTTCTGGTCCCACTCTAGTTTCCTTAAGGAAAGAGGCTGCTGTGGTCTGGGGTCAGATCTTTGTCTTCCTGGATATGCTGTCTATACCTGCAACGTGTTTTCTAACAATTTGTGTTCCTAAATATCTGTATGTGCCTCAGATGGGGAACATCTTTTTTCTCCCTCATTCCCACTCTTCTTTCAATGTTGATCTCTCTATATAGCATCCAGGTCAGAAATGACAAAGTCCTTTAATCAGGTTTTGAGATCAGTGTTTTCAACTCTGTTCCACAGAATCACCTGGGAAGCTTAAAAAAAAAAAAGCAAAAACTGGGCCCACTCCAGACCAATTAAGACTCTTTGAGGGGGGTGTGAGCCAGACACTGGTATTTTTAAGAATCACATCAGGTGATTCTAAATATGCAGCCAGGTGGGGAACCAGCACTCTACATCCAGGCTCTATTTCCTTTCTCTTGGTTCCAGTAGGTCCACATTCCTATGAAGCCCAGAGTAACATTCATTTTGAAAAAAACACAAACCTTTCTTTTTCCCTTTTATGAAATAAAGTTATTGTAGTCCATTATTTTTACCTACATTTGTTCCACTCACAGTGATGTTCGTTCTTAATTAATTCAGCAAACATTATTATTGAGAATTTGCTGGGTGTAAGACATAATCTCTCTGCTAGAGACTAAGATGGTAAATAAATTGCCTCATGCTTCTGGAGAGGATAACTAATACAAATCACCCCAACAGAATGCAATGTGTGCTAGAGCACAAGTATTACACAGGATAGCTGTGGGGTTGGATGGAACTCTTTTCCTTGCTCATGTCTGATCCAAACGTAACCTGACCATGACCCATATGGCAGGTATTACCATGATCACCATTCCTTAGAGGAAGGTGAAGCTTCAGAGAGACTGGCTGATGTACTCAAGGACACCCAGAGAGTAAGAGTGGTGGCTGGGAATTCAACCCAGCATTTCTTCTCTTTTCTGTTCTCTTAATATCCATGCCCAAGGACAATGATCCTTGAAAGATGTAACTTATTTTAAGAATATATTTAAAGTACTTTCAAATGCTGGGGCTGGGCACTTATTAGGCACAATAAATTCTAAACTTTACTGCCACCAGCTCCCAAGATTTTCCCTGAAACATCTGCAGAAGGAGAGAACTTGATGCTTTGATAAACACAAAAGCAACCTATCCATAGGCTGTGCAGCCCTTGCTTTATTCCTAAGGACAACTGTAATAGTCACAAGGCCAGATTTCACAGGAGACAAGACCTCTTAGGGTGGTTAGTCTGAATCATGGAATGTGAGAATTGTAAGGGAGTTTAGGAATCAAAATAGAAGAAACTAAGGTCCACAGAGAAATAAAAGGGACTTCCAAAGTTAGACTGTTTATTAGTAGGGGGAACAGACCTTGAATTCAGGCAGCATGTTTTTTTCCCCAGGAAATTCCCCTACCTCCCAATTTAAGGCTCAGACAATACTGCAGTGAGGAAAGACAGCAAGAATTATTTCTATTTGCCCCTATTCCTGTGGCTGGTGTTGACTTATGCATCCTTTTTGCTTTGATTACAATTATTGACTTGCCAGAGGGATTGAGGAGAACATGGTTCAATGTCACACTTCACACTTGACAATAAGCATAAAGAAATTCCCTAGCTCCATTTACTACTAAAAAAAAAATCAAAATCAAAATATAAAACATTAATTAATTTAGCAGGAAGGACTAAAAACAAACTAATTTTGCTAAATGGTATTTTATTTTACCTTTAGTCCAAATATGGTTCACTAGACAAACACTACAAACACCCAAGCCATTACTTGTCTTTGAGAGTAGATTTCCTTGGGTCCACTTTCACCCTACCCCAACCCTCAGTTAGGCAGTTCTCGTGAGTTATGGCCTGACTCTGCTCTCCCCTTGCTGCGAATCCAGAGATAAGGCTAATGCCTTCTCTGCAGGACCAGGCCATGGGCAGGGGGGCATGCTTCCCTGGAACCCTTAGACTCATTCCCTTTGAAGCCCCGTGGGTGCTGCCAGACAGAACAGCTCACTGCGGCATGAGTAGGGGGAACACACAGTCTCAGCCGAGAGGCTTCGAGAGGCCAACCAAACCTCTTTTAACAAAGCCCATTTCTCGAATTGGATACTGTGGGGGTGGGCAGCCCATCTGTCTGAGGGTATTTTCATGGTTAAGGTAGATGCCAAGCACAGCCACACCCCCAGTCACAAGCAGTTCTCAGAGACCAGCAACTCCCAGAAGCCTTTCCATTACCATGGAAGGTTGGATCCTGGGGCAGAGGTTGGTTTGCTCAAGGTCATGTCAGCACTCTGGCAGTAAGCGCTCTTTGTCCTGGCAACACATGCACTGAGAGGAGTAACGGGTGAGCACCCTCGTACAGTTTCTCTGCCTACCTCTCTCCTAGACATGTGTCTGCATGTCTCGCAGCTCCCAGGCTTAGCTGGATAGCAGCTACAGGAGGATTTTGATGGCCACTACAGGGATGAACCTTGAGTCCAGATGAGATTCTCAATCAAAGCAAAGGGACTTAAAGATATAGCTCATGTGCTAGAACAGCACTTCTCAAAATTTACATATAATTTATCTAGAGATTTTGTTAACATGCAGATTCAGACTCTTAAGTCTGAGATAAAGCCTGTGATTCTGCATTTCTAACTATCTTCCAAGGGATACTGATGCTGGTGCTCCTGGTCAGGGGCCTACCCTGCATATCACTGGCCTTGATAGTGAAGCATCAGCTCAACCTGGAAGCCTCATATCACAGATTAGACTGCTGGGCCCTAAGCCAAGAGAGCCTCTCAGGGTGTGCCCTTGAATTGCATTTCAAACACATTCTCTGGTGATACTGGCAATGCTGACTTGGGGACCATTCTTTGAGAGCCACTGTCCTAGGTCATTTCATAGATAGCTGTGTGATTTAATTACTATGATCACGAATAGTAGTTCTCAGCCCTGGCTGCACAGTTCAAAGTCTCAATGGCAAGGTAGTTTAATCAGATCAGTCATAGTGCCTGGGCATTGTCATTTTTTTTTAAATTTCTGGCTTAATTTTATTTTTTTTCATGGCACTGGGGATTGAACTCACAACCTCGCACCTGCCAGGCAGGTGCTTAAGCCACGGAACAAAACTCCCAACCGGCATTGTCATTTAGAAAAATGTTCCAAGACAGACTTCAAGGTGAGTAGGTCTTCCTGGGTTAGGTTGAGCCCAGCCTTATCTGTAAATCAGCCTGGTCTTTACAGACAGCTGCAGCCTGGTCACGATACAGATGAACATTCAAGGAAATATGCTGACAAAAGTGAAGAGAATTTTCTGGATTCTCTCGCCTTTGAAATTCCTTAGAATGCTCTTTCAGGTCACCAAAACAAACACAGAGCCCTACAGTTCAGCAGAATTTCTAAGATCTCCCTGAAACTCTCATGATTTTAATTAGCTACACAGTAAGCAGGGGCCTGATCCAGCTGTGTGTTAAGGAGCTGATGGCCTGTGCCTATGTCAACCCTGTCCTAAGAGCAAAGAAACTCAGTGAACGAGGACTAGGTAGGCATGTAGTAGGGGATGCTGGCTGGGAGAAGACCTGGGCTGTCAACTCCACTGCAGGTGACCAGACAAGTGGCCCCTTTCTTCTGGATTACCTCCTTTGAGAATCACTATGGCTTTCTCCAGCTCTCACATCAAAGGCTGTCTTGGAGGATGGCAAACATACATTAAGATCACACATTTATAAAATAAATTTTGAAAAATCTTGAGCAGGAAAAGAAGCTCAATCAGGGTAACTCAGTCATGCTTTCCTGAGAAGTTATAAAAGTATATGATCTTGTCGTAAATTTTTATCAGCACTGCTCACATTCACCCACAGACCAGCAATTTAAAAAACTGAGGACTCTGGGAAGTATGAGCTGGAGACCAGGAGACTGCCTGGGAATAGAGGGCAGGTTAGGAAGTATGCATCAGGGGCAGGGACAGGGGAGTAGAATAGGAGTCAGTTGCATATATGAGTACAGTTCCATGGATGTTTGGCTGCTTTTGGTTTATTTCTCCAGGACACCATTTAAAAACAAAACAAAAATATCTATGCTGATTTCCATCACTGGTTTTCTCATTCTGTCTGCAATACCAGGAGACCCTGGTCCTTTTCCCATTTTTCCTACTGGGCAATCTTGGACAAGCTGCTTTAGCACTCATGGTTTTGGTTTCCTTTTCAAAATGGGGGTAAAATTTTCTATTCTGGAGGAATAAAAATCAATGAATAGCCGGGAGTTGGGCTCAGCAGCTTAAGCGCCTGCCTGGCAGGTGCGAGGTTGTGAGTTTGATCCCCAGTGCCACCAAAAAAAAAAAAAAAAAAAAAAAAAAATTCAATGACTAGTGTGAAAGTGCTCTAGGAAGTTAAATGGGCTCCTTGTTTCTGTCATCTCTCCCACCAGGAGAACAACAGGTCCCTACCTGAGGCCTGGACCTCCATGATGTACTGGTGCAGATCCTGGCCCTGCTGGATGACCTCAAAGGTCATGTTGTTCATGGCTAGTTTCCGCTCTGTGTGCCGCTGCAGCCGCTGCTCTGCTAGGGTCAGATCCTCTGTGTTGAAGTCATTCATTTGCCTGAGCAAGTCCTCATTCCAGGCATCCAGCTCTGCTGTCACCTGTAAGGAACCATCACCATCATCAGTACAGGCTTTCTGGACCCATGAAAGGCTGCAGTGTTGAAGCTTGCTACTTTCAAGCCTTATCAACTAACCCTTCCTGCAGGTAGTTTCTGCTTCACATCTCCTTGACCATTAGACTATACCTGAGTAACACTGCCATCTACCCATGTATATGTGGCTTTAAAAGTGATCTGTATGTTTCAACGACCACAACAACAACTAAGGAAGAGCAGCAAACATTTATCTCTGAATTCTGCTTTATCCAGTTCCTTGCACTCAGTCCCCCACAAGGATCCTAACCCCACAATGACCCCCTGAAGCAGGCAGTATGGAGATCTCTAGCTCTATATTACAGAAGAGGAAGCTGCTCCCCACTCAGACAGATGCAGTGACTTGTCTAAAGTCTGACGTGCTAACAAGGGGCATAGCTTCCAATGTAACTCATTTCTCCTACTAACTGCAATGACTGTCTACCACCCTACAACTCCTGCTCTAAAAGTAGCTCATCATGGGAGTGGTGCTCAAAAACTAAGTGGTGAGGTTGTTTCAGAAGCAGAAATTGAAGGCTGCAGAAATCTAGAGACTGGCTCAAGGTTACCTAATTAGTTAAAGGACTGGTGTGGAACCCATTCTGGTTGCTGTACTCCACTGTGCAGGATTCTCCCTCCATTACAAAACCTGACACACCTGGAAATAGTGACCGGCTCAGGTGTAAATGTACTGTATGGCAACCCTCTAAAAATTCAAGTAGATTGTAATCATCTGAAAAGTAGTAATCATTCTAATAAAGACTGAAGCATTAATGAATGGGAAACAGCCCTAAGCTGAATTGGCTGGTAGATTATTGCTCTGTACCTTAACTCTGGTGACTTAACTACTCTCAGTCCTCTGTATATAGACTAAATCCTATACTTCCTTTACATTTGCTGCAACCATCCACAGGGTAGGACTTCAGAAGTACTGAGTTAGATAATAATTCCCCCTGATGTGTGAATCATTTTCAGATCTTCTATTTCATGCCACCTCTACGACAGCCCTGTAAGGCAATAACATGTACTATCACCTTTGCTGAGGAGTGAAAATTAAAGTCGCACCTGAGTCACATATTTGCAGTTTGGCCCACAAGTCTAAGCACATATCCAGACCCCTAGTTTAGGAGTCTGCCTTATGGCAGGGCACATCCCAGCTGACAGGTGATATTCCCTTACCAAACACTGCTGCTCCAGGGGAAGCAGTGGACACTGGGAATAGAGGAGCTGCCCAAGGCCTTTCTTTAATCAAAATAGAAACAGATGAAAGTGTAGTAGTTTCTTTTAAGTTAAGATCGGGCAAGTGTGTAAATAACACCCTTACTGCCCTGGGTTCCCGCTTCACGCCCCACATCTTTTCAGGTCAACTCAGGGATCTGCAGAACTCAGCTGGGAAACTCAGTATCTATTTATTATGGAGAGACCTTGGGGGACCTGGGAACCAGCAGGGTGACAGGCGAAACAGCTTTCTGTTGCGGCTCCATCTCTGAGTAGTCCTTCATTCTCTTACTAGAAAAAGGGGTCAATGGGAGATAAGAGATACTTTATTTATAATTCGAAGGGATACTTTGCCCTCCTATAACTTAAAAAATAAAGTATAGTTTATATGCATATATTTTAAGTATTCAGTTAGGTAAGTCTTGACAATTTTCTACACTCATGTATTTATCACCAAAACAACAGACAGGCTTTTCCAGTGTCCCCCTTGAAGGAAGCACCTGCCCTGCCAACACCAGGCACCATTTCCGGACTTCTTGCATCCCAGGTGCAGTTCTGCCTACTCTTAGGCTTCCTATGACCGCAGCTGTCCGGTGTGTAGCTGGGAGCATGAGTTGTTCTCCCTTGCTACAGTTGGTTGTACTCCACCGTCCCAATACACCACAATCTATTCATCTGCTCCCCTGCTGCTCTGCTTCTGGTTACTTCCAGCGTGTGGGTGGCCATTATGAGTAAGGCTGATGTGACAGTTCTTAGGCAAACAAGTCGTTGTGTGGGCTCAGGTTTTCCCTAGGAGTAGAACTGGGGAATCGTGGGGGTAGGTGTATAGGAAACTGTCAGATAATTCATCAAAGTGATTGTAACATTGTACATCCTGTTTAATGTTGACAGGAGCAATGTTTGAAAGTTCCAGTTGCTGCACATTCTATCATGTGGCATTATCATCTATGCAATTTTAGTCATGCTAGTGAGTGTGAAGGGATATCCCATTATGGTTTTAAATTGTGCTTCCCTGCTGATTAATGATGCTAATGATGGTGAGCACATTTTCATATGTTTATTGGGCATTTGTATGTCGGTTTTTGTAAAGTGTCTCTTCAAGTCTTTTGCCCGTCATTAGAAAACTGGGTTATTCTGTTCTAATTATAGAGTTGTAAGAGTTCTTACTATTTTTGGATATAAATCTTTGATGAGATAATATATTAATTTGTTGCCCATTGTCTATCAGTTATGGGAAATTCAAATAAAATTACTAAGATAATAAGCATGAAAGAAAGAGCTTGCTCCTTCTTTCCAACTTTGGTTTTTTTGCTTCTATGAAACCAACTCTGTGGAGGGTCCTTTTGTTTCAGGAAGATCCCAGAAGGGTCCGAAGGCCAGGATCCCTGAAGCAGGAAGTGCTAAGCATCCCGGTGAGAGGAAGCAGAGAAGGCTGAAGTGCTGCAGTTGGGTGAAGTGAACCCCAGAAGTCTGGAATCTTGGGTACAACATAAATGGAAGGTGAAATCCATCCAGTAGTCTGTATCTGGTGTTTCTCTATTCTCCCCTCCCTCTACTTAGCCCCCTCCACCCTCATTAGCTGACACTGTTAAGCTGAAGGTCCCAGGTCTGTTACGCAGCCCAAGAGTGAGAATTTTAAGGAGCTGCTTGGAGCAGCAGCCTGCCTCTAAGGTCACCTCCAGGGCCAACTGCTCTTCACCCTCTTGGTGTCTGACTATCCCCCAGCTCACCCGCTCTAACCCTCAGCACCATGGCTAGAGCCTTAAATCAGTCTGACCTGTATGTTTTGCAATATGAACTGGACTGGAGTTTAAATTATTCACCCTCCTGTGAAATTTCTGTTTTCTTGAGGAATGTTCTTTCAATGAGTTCTTCTTCATCTTCTTCCTGGGTTAAAGGCTAACATGCAACAGGGCTCTTTCATGGTTGTTTTGTTTTAAGAAAAAACTTTTGTTTCAAATCTGCAGTTAACCTTACCGCTAGTTGATTAACCTAGCTTTCCAATCACAACTTATGCTTTTTGTTGTCAGAATAACTAGTCAGCACCAGTTAAGGACTAGTTAACTTTGGTTAAGAACTAGTCAAGTGATTTAAGCCTCCATCCCCATTGGCCGCTTTCTTGGTCCAATAGCCCTGAAGTGCCCTTGTCACTTCCCCAGTCTCTACTGCCCTTCAAAACAAACTCTCTGAGCCAGGTGTGATGGTGTAAGCCTACAATCTCAGCATTCAGGAGGCCTAGGCAGGAGGTTCACACTGAGTTTGAGGCTAGCCTGTGGTTACATAGTGAATTCAAGGCCAGCCTGGGCTATATAGTGGGTTCAAATCTAGTCCAGAATATAGTGAGAGGTACTTGTCTAAAGAAAATCAAAACCAAAAAAATATATATACATATATGTATCTATTCCAACACAGCCTCTGGCCTGAAGAGTTTCGCCACATCTCCAGACCCAGAGACTTTTCTCTGGTTTGTCTCGTGACACAGGAGCTTGTTCAAGCAGAGATGAGACTGTGAAAAGCAAAACTCATATTAGGGAATGAATTTGGTGATTTAATTCCATTTGGAAAGAATCTATTCAGGCCAGAATTACAGTCTGAACCAAATGAATGAAAGAAGGAATCCCAGAGGATACTTGTTTGTTAGTCAGCACGTTTTGCTTTCTCCTTCCACTGAATGACTCTGTCTGGCTCCTGGCCTGCTCAGTCGCCCTCTTGGCTATGATGGTCCCAGTCTTGCTTTCTCTCCTGAGTTTACTGGAGTGTTAGAATATGACGGTCTCACCGAGAGATACTTGACAATATTTTAATTCTAACAATGGTCTACTCTGCAGACACAGAAATCAGACAGGGGGCTTTAAAAAATGTAGAAAGAGAAAGCAGCAGTAGGAAATGGGAAGGCTTACTTCAAAAAGAAGTTCAAGACTTCCCTACCAGATGAGATTACCAAATCTGTATTCTGCGGCCAAAAACTGGTCCACAGTTTTTGGTTCACTGTTGGTTTGGCAGCCACCCTGAGCTTCATTGGCTTCTCCCATTTTCTGAGTTTTCCCCAGAATATTTTTGTCGAGAAAACATTATTCTTCAAATATTTTATTTTGTACCTGCCTAAGTCAAAACTCACCTTCCCTTTTTCTCCTATTTCCTATGAACTGTTTTCATCTACTTAGTCATCTACTTAGTTCTTCACTGTCACCTGTAGAGCTGGAAATCTCACTGAGCAGTTATTTTTTAAGATGATTTTTAGATATTGATAATGCTGCTGCTGCTGAGGAAGATATTTTACTCTGAACTGTGCATTTACTGTAGGATAAATAGTGGGGTAAACAGTTATTTAACTTTCCTTTGTTTAACCCTCAGAGCAACTCTAGGAGGAACTAAAAACACCAGTTTTTCCATAGGATCAGAGCTGGTGGCGGCAGAGCTGAGCATTCAACTACGAAGTTCAATGCTCTTAATCATGGCATTGTACAGTTGCTACAAAAATTGATTTCTGGGGATACCCTTCTTTTGTATTCTCACATCAGAGAAGTGTCAATTTTACCTCTCCTCAGTTCTTTTCTTTGAAAAGAAACCTATGATAATTTAGTTTTCTTTACTCCACATGAACCTTATCAATTAATCATGTGTTCTTTGAACAGATCAATAATTGTGTGTTTGTGACCTTATATAAATGCTGGGCATTGTTTATTCTTGCAAGAAAGCACACTGCCCTTCACCAATTGGATATTTTTGTTTAAGAGTTTGTTAATTACTTTCTTCATTGATTCATCCAAATTGCTTAGTATAAAAGTAATGTTATCCTGTCCAGTTCTCTGGTTCCCTGGGGTGCCTTGACACATCTGCAATCGGAATTGGGATGTGAACAAAAGGACTAAAGCTGTAGCAGGAAAGCTACTCCCTGCAGGGACAGCTTCTTCGCAGAGTAAAAGCAAATGTTTTTGGTTCCCACCACATACTCAGAGGTCACCTGGAATCACTCAGCAAGGGATTTGGGGAGAAGCAGCAAGAAGAATGATGGGGTGCTTAACTGCTTAAAATTTAAAGAAAAAATTTACACAGAATGAATATACATACATATATTCAATATATATACTCTATATAATATATTGTGAATAACACTAACAATGCTGGCTGCACTGTATTAAATGATTATTAAGTGCTAGGATTTTTGCTAAAAACGTTGTGTTAAGTAATTAATTCCTCACACAACCCCATGGACTTGGAAATACTGTCATTCTCAATTTTCAGACATGGAAACTGAAACTTCAAGAGCATAAGTAACTTGCCTATGGGACAATTAGTAAACTCAGTGGAATCCACACAGGCTTCAAGCCCATCCAGTCTAGTCTAGCTCAAGATGTTGCAAATGATCATGGCACTATTCTGCTTCTCAGCAAATGGTAATCATACATATGTATATCAGCTCTACATGACAGATGTATTAAAATTTGATCTCATCCCAACTAACAGGGGAGAATAGATCGCATTTCATTGGAAAAGGATGCTACTGAAATGCAGGGGCTGCTGATTACAAAATGAGAACTTCATCTTTTATGTCATTATTTTTATTAAGATGAGAAAATGAAAGCTAAATATTCTCCACTTGGCTACAAGTACTGGCTGACAGAGAAAGAAGTTTTGCAGCTGAAGATTGTCTCATTGCATGGAGAGAGCTATTTTATCTATAACGGGTTCATGTGTTGACACGGGCTACTGCTATGAAACTAAAACTACTATAGCCATTTATTCTTCTTACTCACTACAGTAATTAACAAAAAAGAACAGAAAAGCATTTTTCTAGATTAGTGAGTTCTAATACAGATTATTTTAATGATAGCACTTTCCTTTGTTTCAGAAATGTAGTATACATATAATCTGTACGAGAGCTAAAACATTTATTTAAATAACTATATGAAGATCTTTGGGGATACCGCAAGAATTTTCTGGAAAAACAGTGGGACTTGATTGTAAAGAAATCCACTCCAGTTGTTTTTAATTCTTGGCAAAATGATGTAAGAACATATTGCAGAAGGTTGTAATTGATGAGTTACAATGTTTAATTACCTACTTTCTATTCCAATTGAATCACCTGAACAGCTAGACAATATAATGACCAATTTCATGGTTTTTTTTTTTTGTTGTTGTTCACCATCAATATGATTAAACCTGCAGTCTTTGATACAATCACGACTTTGTTAATAGGGCTGAAAGGGATCCTGAGTAGGAATTTTGTCCATACTGTTGCCTCTTATCACTTTGAAACTTGCAGAAGTGTATTTTGTTTTCAAACAATCTCTGGTTTGCCGAAGAGCTCCTGCAACACACAATGCTCACTTATTCTAGCACCTAGTAATTCTTGAGTGTTAAAATGGTTTTTTTTCTTCCTTAAGCCAAATATCTAATCTTGGAGGTTACATCTGCTCCCCTCTACTGCATCCCTACCAGAAAGGAGGAACACATAGCACTGACTCTTGATGGCATCACCTGAGTTCAGGACTGCATCTCCAACCCTGCCCATTAGAGTCTGAAAGTTTCTACCATGGATCTTTGACAGTTTACTGAAAACTGGTAACATATCAAACTAAGGCTATATAAATAATCCTTTATTTAAAGGAAGATGGTAGGAAGAAGTTCCCAATGATTCTGAAATCAATTTGACCAAACAAACAAACAAACAAACAACACCTTTAGAGGACACTACTGCATAAACATTTTCTAAGGAATCTGACTTACTTCACTGAACTTATTTTGTATTTTCTTCCCAAAGGATCCAAGGTACATTTAAAAAACACTGCAGTGATCACTAAGAAGAACCCACAGAGATGTTCTCAAATGAATTTTCTTTTCTTTCTTGATACAGTTGTCTCCTGATATAGCCATAGGTGGGTGTTTGGAATATTACAAACATAGAGAACAGCAAGTCTCTGAGAGTCTCACAGTGCAGCTGGAGGAAGAGGTGATGAACTGGATAAGATGACCGGGCCCTTAAATGGTCCACAGCCAAAAGCGCAGGCTGTGTCATGGGAGGATAATGCCCACTAAAGCATCAAATGGCCCTGCTGACCTGGCCAACATTTCAAATGGCCACAACTTTGATAGTGGTAATAAATTTAATTTAAATTTACTTGCAAAGGCTGAAGAAATATGGAAAAAATGTAAACATATAAGGGGGAAAATATAAAAGCTCCCATTTGAGTTTCTAAAAAATCCAGGGTCTTAGAAACACTTATCCGGCATTTTTTTTTTTTTTTTTTTTTTTGTACCGGGGATCAAACTCACAACCTCCCACCTGCCAGGCTGGCACTTAGGCCACTGAGCTAAATCCCCAGCAGAAGTACTTATCCTGGAGAAAAAAAACAAAAACAAAAACAGAAGCTTCTCAACCATCATAAGACTAACAAGATAGTGCATGAAGTCACTGAACAGGCACCTGCCTCCCAGGCTGCTCTGGAAGATGCCAGCGTCCTGAAAAGGACTCACCCAAGGTGTATGCACAGGAGCTGGGCCTGGCTAACTAGAGTCCCTTCAGCAGAGGGTGGTCAAGACAGTCAGTATCCAGAGATCATGCCTCACACAGACAGAAGTTCTGGAGACATGCACCACAGAGAAGGGGAACTGGGAAGTTCAGAGTTGGAAGAGACTGCAGAAATAATAACTCATACAATCTTAGGATTTTACAGATAAAGGAAAAGAGACCCATAAACATTTTCAAATATTTTCAAGGGTTCTAAATAAAAGAGAGAGCAGATTTGTTTTATTTTGTGTTGTTACTGCTGTTCGTTTTTCTTTAGAGACAGAACAAGGACAAAAGTGTAAAATGGTAGAGATTTTGGTTCAACACCATAATGAAATTGTTTCTTTTCCCCTCTTGCCAGCCCATGCTTCTGGAGTCAAGAGATATTTTGCTAGAGGTTTGCTGGCATCCTCTGGGAATGACAAATCCTAGCCACCAACTTCTGCCCATCTCTCAGATAGATCTCACTAAGAAGTCTTCACAGGCATTCTGACAAGGCCAGCACTCAAGTGTTCCTTCCTAATGGCGAGGCACTTGCCATAGAATTATCACAGTGCTTGATGCTAATGACTGTTTCTGAGCTTCTCAACTAGCTCTCTAATGCCAGGGACTGTTGTATTTTCAATGTCCAGCACAGTTTTGGGTACACAGGGGATACCCACTGAATGTTTACTGAGTTGAGTTTCTGTACAGGTGAAAGACTGACTGAATGATCACTTTCTAATACAAAATGCTAAGACCCTTTGCATGCAAACAACTGGTGGACCACTAGTAAGTTAATGCCAGCTTTTCCTTTCTTAGCAGAAATTTCCCTCTTGAATTAGGGCTTTCCAAAGCTCAGTATGGCCCCAATGTATCCTAATGTAAACCCTACAATTTAAGACTTGCTTATTCAATTCTTTACTTAGGTTAAGTATTCAGATAAATCTCAGTTGCATTGAGAAAACTTTGTTTGCAGTTATGATTTTTAAAAGACCATAAACGTGGCCTATGTTTTCATAAAGTCCCTTGTTTAAAGTATTTTTCTGCTGTCATTTCTAGAACTCTCCAACATGAGTATATGCAGCTCAAGGGATATCCAAGATTAACCACTGATAATAGTAAAATGTCTGCTATATAAATACACATACATATGTGTATATATATAATTTGCACACATTTAATGAAAAATACATGAATTTCCTCAGATTTTCACCAGTAAGTTGGTATTGGAGTCTCACTCTGAGCACACAGCAGATGGCTTTGTGCTGTATGCTGTAGGAAAGGGCTCTTCGGGGAAGTCAGGAATGCCAAAATGAGATTGTGCCTCCTTTGTTCACTGCTGCTAGCATATTTCAAATTATTGTTCTTTTCATGTTCCCTATTAAATGGATTTATCTATTATCTAGTTTAAGATAAACTAACCTTTACAAAAGGACATGGCTTACCAAGGTTCCTACAAAGAAACTGCAGCTTGAAGAGAATACTAATCATGAAAGCAAAGGAAAGCTTTGACCTCTCTGTCAGCTGCATTACGGGGTTAAGGGAACAATGACAATCTAAGCAGATTTGTCAAGTAACCTAGGAAAAAATAATTGGAAATTATCAGGGGACATTTGATATCTGGAATCACAACTGTTAATGAAAAAGCTAAGCTTTTACCAGAAAGGCATATGGAATCTTGAGATCATCAGCCAGTGATAGAACATCAAAGTATTTAATTGAGAAGGTGCATAATCAAAAAGAGTGTGGATGCCCCTGGCCTATGTTTGCTTCCAAACATACTTTTTATTCTGTTTGATCATTCTAATTATAGAAAACTTAAAAATGCAAGAAAGCATCAAGGATAAGGCGGGGGGGAATCACCCATGGTCTTTTTTATTTTTTAAATTTTTTTAGAACAGAACATATTTACTGAGAGAAAGAAAGGGGTACCACCACAAAATCAATATTAGTATTTGGTGAAGATCCTCTTCCATCATGACTAGTTCACATAAAATGTCCTTCATAGAAGGAGGATGAGCCTACAGGCCTAACCTTTAGAAGACACATGTTCTACTCTGGGTCCCATTGTCCAGCATCCAAGAAGACATGTCAGGAATGTAACCATAATCCTGGTTTTGACTACCTGCCTAACACATTTGGGATAAGTTTCACTTTACATGAGAGTGTCCTCTGATCTCACCCCAGTTTATAATGTGAAAGCCAAATATATCGTTGTTGAGTAAAAAGAGACAAGTGCAGCAGCTTATGCACTATTCTAATTTTTAAATTAATTGGCCCATCTCAGCCATCAGTAATAAGGTTGAGGAGTCATGCTTAGGTTTCCCCAACATCAGAATATCTGCCCTGCTCTGGTTTGTAGTAATCCTTAGGAATTCGGAGTATGTGCACGAAATGCCTTCCATTAGGTCCTGCAACACAGATGCCGCCCTGGCTTATGTCAGTTCTGACATGGCTCTTATTACAGACACCACTCTCAATTTCACACTCTGAAGCTTCTCTAGAAGTCTGCTCTTCATCCCACAGTGAAGCAGAGCTGGTATTTGAAATAAGCTCATCACCATCAAAAATAACTTCTGACAATCTGACTTGAGGCAGAGTTTTTCCATAGGTGTGGCAGGATTTGTATTTCTATCTAAGATTAGATGCAGCGTCTTCCCCAGCTTTCTACCTCACCCCAGATGGGGAACAAGATCCCTTCAAAACTTGAATGTCATGGTCTACACCAGAGGATTCAGAATCAAATTACTATTTGCATTTAGTTCATTTTATCAGGTCCTTACACTATGTCCCCACATTTGCTCTACTACGTTCCAAAGTTGTCCAAGTTACTGTGTCACTTTTGGGGTGGTTGTGACCCTCCAGAATTGAACTGAGGAGTCTATGAGAGGAACAAGCAAATGGCCTCAGCAGACTTACTTCCCTAACAGGCAGAGTTTGGACCGAGATACAGGCCTTCCTTCCTGCAGCTCCTGACTTCTTGGCTGCTGTGTGACTTCATCTAATGCCTTATATGCATAAGCTAAGGAGGCTGCCTAATTTTAACACTTTCCCACTCAATAAACTATAAAATTCAATGATTCTGGTTCAGTCAATTGCCAACTTTATGGTCTTTCAGTAGCCAAAGTACCAAGTAAGAGTCTATGAACAGCAACAAAAATCTTCAGTAAAGTAATCTACTGACAGAGAGTAAAACAGAGGGGCTCTATTTGGCAGTGGAGGTGAAAAGGAATGGAAGGAATATATCATGATAGAATATGAGTTGTGTGAGTCCTAAAAATGCAAAGCATAATCTCCTCTAATTTCTTTAGGCTACCACCTGTGCAACAGTGTGGCAGTATCCTGCCCAGGAAGTCCTTGATGGTGCCACCTCCCACCTCTCCTCCTGCCGCTGCTTCTTCTTCCCCCATACCTCAATGGTGTACTGCTCAAAGATGCGCAACTGCAGGAAGATGTCCAGCTTGATCTTCCGCTCATGGAACAGCTCCTCCATCTGCACCTGGGCATCATCCAGCTGTTGTAGGACGGACTCGATGTGGCTGATGGAGCTACTGTGTGGCGTTTTGTTGTTGGACACAGCTGAGTCCCTGTGGCGGAGTCGGGGGAGAAGAAGAAAAGGAGAGACCTTGCCATGTTAAAAGTGACAGAGGAGGAGGGGTCTTTCCTCATCCAAGCAAGGTGGATGTGAATCAGGTGAGTCATTCAGCCAACAGAAATTTATTAAACTCCTACTGTGAGTCTGTCACTATCTGCTTAGCAGGGGAACAAAAAGCATACACATTCTCTTTTGGGTTCATGATACTTATTTCCAAGACTAACTGATCCACTATTCCTAGAAAGAACTCCAAAAGGGATCAAGTGAAATAAATTATGGGAAAGGGTTCTAGAAAGCATAAAATATTAGATGAATGGAATGGTTTCATACACATGTATAATCTAACATATATGGCTTTAATATACACACATACATATATCACAATACATAAGGGCAGACAAATTAAAGGCATATGAAAAACAAAAACCTTCCAAATTTTACCTCACAGAATTGTTAAAATAAGATGACATAATGCCTGCAGAAATTAGTCATCCACTTTAAAATGCTATGCTAAAGTTGTGGGTTGGTATCTTAAAAAAGCTTTAAATGTAGTTATGAAAGTATGGGATCTGGAATCTGCAACGTTGGATTAGTTCCCCACTCTGACATATACAGGCTAGTGGCCCTATGATTTCCCTCCCTGAACCCCAAATGCCTTACTTGCTATGTGAATTTAATAAGCCATGCCCTGTTCACATTATAGTTTGCTGTTAAGACAGTGCATGTGACCTGTGAACAGGAGTGTAGTGCTTGAATAATTATTAATCACTTCACTTGACAAAAGTGAACTGTCAAGTGTTATTGAGGTACAGGCTAAAACTTGAAGAAGTTACAAGACGCTATGACAGTCAACAAAAGGTTTCAGAGAAGATGATATGGTTTAGATCTAAAATGCCCCGCTGAAATCTCATGTGTGAGAGATAGGCTTTCAGGAAGTGACTGGATCATGACAGCTCTAACTCCATCAGCGGATTAATCCATTGATGAGATCATAATTTGATACCATTATTGGGAGGCAATGGAACAGGAAGTGAGGTCTGTTTTGAAGCGATGAGGTTATGGGACATGACCTTAGGGACTATATATAGTCCCCAACCCCTTTCTTTAGAGTCTTTCCCTCTCTTTCCACTTCCTGACTGCCATGAGGTAAGCAGGTTTCCCTACCACAGCCTTCTTTAATGATGTTTCTGCCTTGGCACAGGCCTAAAAGCAATGGAGCTGGTCAACCATGCATTAGAACCTCTGAAACCATAAGCCAAAATAAAGCTTTCCTTCGTTTTCTTGGGTATTTGATCACAGCTACAAAGAGCTAACATAGATGTGTTTTGATTTTGGAGTTTAGAGAAATAAATAAACACAGTGAGGTAGACAGGAAGGGGGAGTATTCACTCAGCAGGATGTAAGCAAGAATAGTAGGGAGTAGGAAATGTGCTGTAGAGGGGAACTAAGAGATAAAGATACTGACCTGCTGAGAGAGACCAGGTGGTGGTGGGCTCTCCAAAGAGGTAAACTAGGAAATTAGGAAAACTATGAAACTTTAGTTCAGAGTCTATAAGGCCCTGAGTAAGCTAGAGCCCTGCAATGTGAAATGGACTGGCATATTCATTATCTTGTGGTTACCTTCATTTATAATACAATTTATTAAGTCAGGAGGACAAATGAAAAACCACTGCTTTAGAATCATCTTATTAGTAGTTACTTTGAAAGTGAGGTCCTTTGGAACTATGCTTGTCTCAGAAACAATGTCACCTGAGCACACACTGTCTGTTCCTGAAGATAGAATAAGACCAGTTTGTCAAGTACCCCTCCCTCTGTAATTTAGAGAGCTCCCAATATCCACCTCCTCACATAGAGGTAGATATCCTACCCCCATGATCACACAGACATTCTCAGTCACAAGAAGAGATGTACTCATAAAAAATATCCATTCTGTACTCAGCTTTCCTCTGAGGTGGGAGGGGGCCTGACTATTTTCTGACTGCTTCTCCCAGACTTTCTGTCATGCAGCTTCCAGAAGGAAGAGAGTAATTTCCACCATGTTGTACAGGACCCATGTCCACCACACTCACTAGGAATCACAGAGATTAAGCAAAAACTGCCTTAGGCACACCAGTGAAGAGTTAGAAGAACAGTGGAGATCTAAAGAAGATGTGTTTCTGGTGTGTGTGTGTGTGTGTGTGTGCGCGCGTGTGCATCTTACAAATGTTCACTAAGTCCTCTTTGCTGATTTTCCTTTCACTAGCTCTGATGTCAGGGCAGGAAGCCTAAGCTAGAGTCAGGTCAGTGGAGAGATGAACATCACTGGTGGCTGTGGGTCACATACCTATGCCACTCATTAAAAGCCATGGAACTTGTAAAGAAGCAACACTCACATCATTGCCTTCACCATCACCTAGCAGCTGTAAGCCCGTCAGCATTGTGCAAGGTTGGCAGTTGTTAAAGTATGGTACCTGGCATCTCCACACGACCATGCCCACAGAGAGCAAAGCCAGCCAAGCTTGTGAAAAGTATTTGAAGAAAGAATACAAAGCCATCACAAAATTCTAGGACTGACAGAGCTCCTAGAGCAAATCCTTTAATTACACAGAGAAAGCAGCTGAGGCCCAGAGAAGTCAAATGACTGCCCACTATTTATAATCTGTAAATAACAGTGGAGTTTTCTAGGTAAGCAGACAAAGCTATTGTGCATTATATATTCATGAGGATGAATTGGGAAAAGAAGGGAAAGAGCATGTCTTGTTAGTATGCAACAAGAGAATTCAGAATATCTAATGTGCATGTTTAGGATAGAAATTATTAATTTCCAAAAGAAAAACATGCCAAAGCCTTCTAAATGCGATTTCTCATTGTTTATTTAATTGGACAACTGATATGGAGGGAAAAGAAGTCCTCTCCAATTGAAGAAATTCTCTCCGGCCCCAGCACTGGCCTGAGACTCGTTGAAGAAATTATTTCTGTCTGCAGCTGGCAGAGCTCCCAGCACTCAGTGATTTCTGGGTAGGACTGAGACCCTGAGGGCAGGTATCATTAGCACCATCAAATCCTATTTACACAGCATCTGGGCATGGGTCTAGTTGCTGAAGTTTTGCCCAAGGCCTTGTGACATTTCATCTGAGGAGGCAGTACCCCTGATAAGGGCAGGGGCAGGATGCCAACAGAAAGAGGCAATGATGTGGGGGCTTTTGACAGGATTTTCCTTAAGTGTGTATGGGTTATATGTGTAGTGGTCCAGGTGCACATGTTTAGGTAAACAAAGAGAAATTTGGTTTTTTCTTCCCCTTGGGCAGCAAGAGATGTAGAAAGATCATAAGTGGGTAACAGAAAGTGGGAAGAAGGCCACAAATGCTCTACATCCTCAGGGGGCCAAAGCCAATCATCAGCAAACACGACTTTCAGAAGGGCACTGGAGTCCACAGGTCAGCCCAAGATCAGATGCCAAATAACACTAAAAATGTCTGTTTCTCCACATGGTCAAATTTTTAGTGAATTAGTGTCATGATTTTTAGTGAATTAAGATAATTTACATTGGGTTTACTTTTTGTATTTATGTTACTTGCTGATTGTCAAATACCACGTAAAGTGATAAATAATGCTCTGAGACACAGAGCTTTCTCATTTACTATTTTAGTCTGAACTCTAGTTGCATGTGGCGCAGGCATTTGTGTGTTGACAGATGAAGAAACTGAAGCTCACACAAGACCACAAAGCGGGCTGGGGCCGAGTGAAGACTGGGACATGACTTATCTCGTGTCTAGCCCGAGGCACTTCCCGCTGGAAACCACTGCCCATGCTGACCTGGCCTCGGTGGGCTCCCCCAGGGAGGGAGGCGCTGACCTGAGCTGCTGGATAAGGTCTTCGCCTTCCTTGATGACATTGAGTGTGGCATCCAGGGTGGCAGTCTGCTGTTGCTGGAACTGCTTGATCAGTTCCTGGACCGCATCCACAGAGTCTGCACAGACATCCTCCAGCATCTCCTTCTGGAGGTCTTCCATCCATGTCCACAGCTGTGGGGGAGAGAGCAGAGTCTCCACTCAGGGTACATGGGGGAGGCCAGGGCTGAGTGAAGATGACGACGCTGGGCTGGAGTCTCCCCATCTACTCTCGCCACTCCGTGCGGGTCAGACTGGCTTCATCAGTACATAGTGTCTGTGGTCTGTGCACAGTATGGGCTGGGTTGTTTACAGATGTATATTCATCACCATCCTCACCAAGGTTACTCCATTAGTGTTGGTATTCCCTAAGGACAGGGACTGCCTATCATTCTGGGAAACTTACAGTTGTCTAAGAGCAAACAGATCTCCCACCTTTGAAAGACCAGAAAGAACAGGAGACTGAAATGAGAAACTATTACCTTTCAGAAGAGATAAAAAGGAAGGTCCTGCATGTTTCCCAGAAGCTAGACATTCTTAGAAATTTTTCATGATACTGAAAATATGCAAAAAAGAATATGTTGCTTTATAAGAACCAAATGAAGATTAAACATAATCTATGCTATATAGTAATTTTGCTAAATGGCTTAGAAAGTAGAACACTAAAAGCAAGGTTTATCTTAATTTCAATAAAAGTATAGATCGAGGTATCATGGCCCAGCTTATAAATCCTAGCTTCATGGGCAGCTGAGACAGAATGATTGCAAATATAAGGCCAGACATGACAACTTAACATGACTCTGTCTAAAGAAATAAAAAATTTCAAAAGTGTTGGAAAGTGTGTTACATACATGCACCAACTCATCACGATGAATGTAGCCACTGTACACTACAAACATGTACCAATAAAAAGTTTTTTAAAAAGGTTGGGGATAGACAGTGGTATCTTGGTTCATGAACTTAGTTCTTTCCAAGATTCTGGTTGTAACCAAATTGCCAGCATAGTACATCAAAGGGTAGTGTATCCCCAACCCTTTTAAAACAGGTTTTATTAGCACATGTTTGTAATATATAATGATTACATTCATTATGGTGAGTTAGTACATGTATGCAACACATCTTCCAATGCTTTAAAATTTTTTTTTGAGACAGAATCTTGTTAAATTGTGAAGTCTGGCTGCTAACTTGCAAACTTGCATAGTCTATGATTGTAATTCAGTTGCAACCAGAATCATGGGAAGAATTAAGTTTGTGAACCAAGGCACCACTGCAGCTCAGAGGTAGAATACCTCTGAGTTTGATCCCCAGTCCACACACAAAAAAAGTATATTTCCAAATGACACTCAGGATGGTGAAATACACTCAGCATACTATTACTGGTTATAAGACTTTAAAAGCTAAACATACTGTTTCCAACAAAATGGATATTGGAGATGATGAGAGGTTGAACTAAATTGCTGAAAACTCATTTACTGATAGCTCCTCTACATAATGAAAATAGGTCTCCAGTGGCCTGCAACAGGCCCCACTTTTGACTACTGCTGCTGAGTATATTCATAAAAGGTGGAATGGAAGACGAATGTAGTGTTTACTTTGAAAACTGTAGTTTTCACCTGGTTGAAAGGAAAGATAAACTCAAGATTATTCCAGAGGGGGGCAAAAAGCCAGTAGAGAGAGCAGATTGATAGGCAAGTCAGAAGGAGTGACAAATTGCAGGCATGACTTTGACACCAAGATATCCCAAGTCAAGAGTTTAACACCAGTTTGTGAATAATTGTGACACCAAATTAAAGTAATATTTAAATAATGGACCAGTTGAGCAGAGGGCCACTTGAAATTCCAAATTACCATAAGAACATTGTCACCACCTGATGGAAGTAAAGGTAAATTGCAAGCTTACGATTTCAAATGAGCACCTCTGAGGTGTCATACTGTACCAGAAGTAGGTGTTTTCTCTTATAAGTAGGCGGAACCAAACAGGGCACTACATCACAGGGATGGGTCAGTATCCCATTCCTTAAGCTGTAACTTTCCTACCATCTGAATGTCCTGTAGGTCTGCCCTTCAGGTGCCCATCTGAGTTAATCCTGACAAGCACGTTTAGATTGCTTTGAAGAGTCCAGATTAGAGAGAAAATCTATGACTAATTTCTGTAATATTAGGAAACCAATAAGACCTAGTCAGAATGAGTTCTCACTTCAAGCTTCCATGAAGCTAATGATTGCCAGAACTAATTAGGTAAAATCATGGCAGCAACATCCTATGTGCTTTTTCCTTACAGTCCTCCATTTTGGCTTCTCTCCCATCAAAGAATTCTGTGCTGCTGGTTCTTCACCTGCCTGGTGCCCCAGAAAGAATCCTGTGTTCAGGCACCAGCAGACCCTCTCTTCTGGGTCTCAATGGACCTGAACTGAGGCCCAGTCTTCCAGTTTCCCACTTGGCAATGCCTACTTGGTCAATACTTCGTGCACTCTTTCTCTCAGAATACATATGGCTATGCTGCAAAACACTAGCATACTAAAGAACTGTCCCAACTTGAAAATTTCTACAAACTTAGCAGGGTAGAATGCCCTACCTAAGGTTAGTCCTAGTAATGAAATGTATCTAGAGGTCAGGAAGAGTCAGCCCACAGCCACGGTCCTGCCTGTTCAGCAGGCAGTCTGGAAAAATGGCAGCTGAAGAAAAGCAGGAGGGAAGGGGGTAAACAATGAAGGGGGACAGTAGGAGTTTCATAGGAATAGTGAGGTTTATGGATGAGGTTCGGCAAAGAGGTCGTTTTATTTCATCATTTTCTCCTGCTGATTGGCTGCTCCATTTACACATGCTGGCTGCCACTGAGCTGGTGCAACTAACTGATCCTTAAAGATGCCAAAAAGAGCACTATTTCAACAGGGTAAACTCCCTCTCTCATTTTGAAGAGATCGTTTTTCTTTGGCATTGAACACCACTTTTATTTCTTAAATAAGTATCACAACAGTTTGGCAACTGATAGAGGCTAGAGAGAGCAGTTTTGTTCTTGAGGCTGTCATTAATTTTGAAAACTTCATTAGTTTTGGTTCTGGAGTAGGTGGATGGGGAAATGTGTGCATACGTGTTTGTGGTATGGTGTGTGTGTGTGTCTGTGTGCATGTGCCTACAAGCCAGAAAATGGTATGGCAGAAGGATTCCAAAGTGAGAAACAAGAAAAAGGGGGTATTTAATTGTCTAAATGCTGATGATGGTTACTTTGGCTACATCCCTTAATTTTACTCTCATATTCTTATTACAAAACTATCTAAAAATGGATATTTTGAAAGCCCAGGGACTGTAACATTTCCATGGAAACATAGCAAGGAAAGCAAATTCTGTCTGGGCAATCTGTCAAGCAGATGACACATGCCACAAATGCCTTGTCCTTGGATAAAGAGCACGAGGACTTGATCAACTCTTCTCTGATACCTTTTTAGATCCCTGGCCAATAAATAGCCAGTTGCCCTTTTGACTATAGGTAAAAAGCAGATATTTCAAATATAGGTAGCACAATCTGTGCTAACAGCTGATGAAAGCACAGAGCAATGTGAATACATGTTTGTCATCTCTCTTTTATCAGGTAGTTTTCTTAATTAGAGGTAAGAAGTTTTGTTCTTGAATGGCTACAGGTATAGTGCTGGAGGAGCACACTTGCCTAGCATGAGTAAGGCCTGGGTTCTAAACCCAACACCCTAAAAAAACTGGTTTGGCTTCTGAAAGATAACATTAAAGATTGTTCCTGATTATAACTTAAAAATATCACTGAAGAAAACTTGTAAAACATAAAAATCTTTTTAATAGGATCTATAGTATTCTTAACTTATTGTTACATTTAATTCTAGTCTTTATTCTATGCACATGATCAACATTATGGTCACTGCTGAATATGTGGTTTTATGAATAGCACAGGTCATTCATGTCATTAATGATCTTTGGTGACTTCTAACATCTGTAGTATTTCACTACCTAGATGCATTATAATTTGCTTAACAAATCACTCACTGTGGAACATTCAGATTGTCTCTACTTATTAAAGATAATGAATAACACTGTGATGAAGTGACTAGATGGTTCCAACTCCCTCTATCCACAAAGTTGCAAAGAATTCATAGAGCAGGACCGATAGGATTAAGTGAACTCTTTAATCTACAGAAGAAACGAGCCTGGAGGTTATCTTTTTTCAAGTCTTCCTTCTGTTTCTTCTCTGATCCTGATTAGATTAAATCTTCTGATGTGGAAAGTGGGTAAAAGTAAAATTATGAACTTCAGCCTGAGGAGTCATAGAAAGTCTAGGTTAAATAATTTATGGAGAAACTCAGTTGTCAGAAATCTCCTAGAAAGGGGGCTATTATCTCATGAAAATTATATCCTATGATGATATTCTATTATACATTGGCACTAAGGCAAAAACTCAACAAATCATTATAGGAAGGAAGAAAAAGTTAAATGAAGTAAAGAAGGAAGGAGCACACCAAAACTAAGCAGGAAGAATCCTTAACAATATTTATCAGCAAAACTCAAGGTCACTTTACCAAAGCTGAGCAGATTTTTCCTTCCCTTTACCTCTATTCACTGTGAAAGGAAAAACAGAGTTGACTGCAAATACTGTTTTAAATAAAAAGCCAGCACGCTTCATATAAAGTCAAGAAGAAAGAGTTCACATTAATGGCCCTACCACCAAAGAGGCTCCACACTTACCAAAGTTTGAAAAGTACGAAGTCTTGAGAAACGTTAAGTAGAATATGGGAAAACCAAACCCCAGGTTTTCACTAGAGCACTGAAGGATGCCTATTTCTGCTACCTAATAATCCACTTCCGTCTGCTAAGCAGATCCTAGGAAAAGTTTCCATAGGTGATTCAGATTACCCATCAACACCCTTTATTTTCATCGTCCACAGAATCGAAGCCACAGAACTGAAATGGATGAAAGATGTGGTGGAATGGGCTTTCCCTCTCCTCCTTTCCCCTCCTCTTTTCTTTTTGTAGGAGACATTACTAGCTTCCTATTATCAAGAAAACCTAGCAACACTTCCCATTTTGTAGTCAAGATCTACCTCTCCATGAGGTCCCTGTAAAGAGGAAAAAGAAAAGAAAGAGGAGGAGACACAGAGCAAACAAGAGCAGAGGAAGGGCAGCAGTGACGAGCGCAAGTGTATACAGGTCGAGTACCACTAATGTGAAATCTGAAACAGAAAATTCTCTAAAAATATGAAACCCTCTGAAACATCACTTTAGCTTTTGTATTTTCACATTAGGGATGTTCAATCTGTATTTAGGAAGATGGGTGAAATTTCAGCAAACTATAATCATAGACAAGTTATTTACTGAATATTCCTCATTTGAAAATATATTTAGTAAAATCTATATCCATAAGAGTATCATGAAGATTATAGAAATGATACATGCTAAGTATCTGACAAATAACAGGCACCCAATTTTTTAAGTAGTCACTGGATATATACTGAGTAGTTACAATCTATACAAATAAATAAATCTATACTACTTTAGGTTTAATGATTTTTATTACTATTATTAATATCAAATAAAGAAAAGAAAGAGGAGACAAAAAAGAAATGAATCTTGGGTTCACAGTAGAAACACCAGGGACCTTCAGGGCATCAAGACCAGCTGCAACATTTTATCCCTGAGGAACCCAGGGCTGGGACACAGTGATTCACATAAACTCATATAGTTTTTAGGCAACACTTTGGGAGTGTTACTCTCACAGACAGAAACCTTGTTCTCCATCTCCCCCCAGCCAGCACCCCCAGCCCACATGAACAGCATGACTCCTGTTCATTCATGCTCATAACTAAAAGGGGATGCACATGCCTTTGGTTTCTGAGGCCATCATTAAGAATGGAGCGAGCCACCAGCAGGCAGACAAGGCAGGAAGCCCTGGATTAAAGTTAATCCTCTTGCTTCACAGACGCTCATCCAAGAGCGGCTGCAGGTCCCATGGAGGGGAAGCAGAGCCAGCGTCCGGAAGCTCACCAGGCCTTCATCTGCCTGGGAAATCTAGTTTAGAAAAGATTATCTTTTCTTGTTTTGCTCTGATAGGTGCTGCAATGATTTGTATCTGTTCCTGCGAAGTGTCAGGAAAGCCTATAAAGTACTAACAGCCGGGCTTCTTAATGCATTCCCAATATCAAAAATCAACTTAATTAAGTAGGGTTAATTTTTTTCCCAGGCAGCAATCAAACTTTAATTAATACTCTATTAAAATGAATTCCTGGGGGAACACAAGCACACAGACATGTACTGAATTCATCTGCCAAGGGTGTTATTGAGGAAGGTGCTAAGTGGGCCTCCTTCCTGGACCCTTACTCAATTTCAGAGTGCCCCCTGTTAATTAGCTCTCAAAAGCAATCACAGGTTTGGCCCCTCCTCCCTTCCAGAGGGCCCTTCTGCCCTGCCAGCCACTTAATGGAATCTGGCCTCCCCTCCTCTGATTTTGTCTGGTATTTAAGCCCAGTTGGCTTCTTCCTGCATGGAGGGCATCCCAGTCTTCCTTCCTTTACTGACTTTCACCTACATCCAAGTAAGGTGAGCCCTAACTTTAATCCTCCTGCCTCAGACCTCAGGAAGAAGACCAAATCCCCTGTTTAAAAATCAATAAAGTAAAATCACACAACACACTTAGAAGCTCTGCATGCTCCTTGTTGGTAGCAAATGTCCCTGATCAAAGTCCTGTGGAATTGATTTCTGACACTTGGCAGCAACCAGGAGAAATGGGGAGTGGTGTGAAGTCCTCTTGTATTTATTCTTACAGCAATTATTTCTATACCAGGGAGCTCCAAATTTCTCCTGTTGCATACTAAATGCTCCAGCAGACCCTAGAAACTGCCTGTTTCCAAAGTCTCATACCTCTCTAGAGATAAGAGGATGAAATTTTGCCCCATTTCACGCAGTCCTAAACAACAGGTTACCAGGCGCAAACTGTTAATATCACCAATATCTGGAAAGACTAACTCCCCAGAACCCTGGTTGGACCCCAGACCACTTTACTAGGAAGCCCCCCCACCCTTACCTCTTTGGTGTGTGTGTGGAAGGAGACGGACATGTCTAGGAGAAGCTTCCTCTGCTCCACCCTGCGCACGAAGTCCTGGATGCGCACCTCCAGGTGTCGAGCTGCCTTGTAGATCTCCTCTGGGTCACATTCCCCGGTCTGAGCCAACTGCTCCGCTGCTTCTAGGAGTTTGTCCGCGTTGGTGTATGTATTCTGCCAGCAACAACAGTGAGGCAAAGTCAACTTGCAATCAGGAAGCGAGCTTCGCGCCTTCCTGCAGCCCACCCTGGGGCTCCCCGCGCTCTAGCTGGAATGGAGGGGCGGAGGGGCGGAGGCGTGGAGCCGTCAGCTTTCTGATCTGGCACCGAGGTGCTGTGCACGGATCTGGCTCTCCGCCTCGCAGCAGGCAAGCAGCCGGGCTGCTCCTACACAGGGGCAAGAGTTAGGAGCTTCACTTGCCTCTGGAATTTCTCAGAGGTGCAGCGCCCCTGGAAGGAGGCAGGAAGATCTGCGAGAACCTCCATGCCCCTTTGGCTGGTTCCCCACGCTTGGGAAGTCCCATCCTTGCCCGCACATCTCAGGCTTGTAACTGCTGGAGTTGGAAATAGCGCATCCACAACGACGGAGCGTGTGTCCAAGAATACCACGGAAACACTAACTTGCTTGCTTTGCCTTTTCCCCAGGGTCCTGCAACTGCGGGTGTTTATCTTTTTTTGGAACACAGCTATCTCTTTGGAGGGGAAGGGGTAGCAGCTCTAAGCAGCTGACCGGAGGCGGTGACCATAGCCAGGGAATAGATGCAGGTTATTCCTTGTACCCTGTTAGGGCTGAACGTGTACAGGAACCTGGGGGCTGACGGAAGTCTGGTGATTTTCCTTATGATACTATGGCTTTACATGCACATTCGTGTACACACACACACACACACACACACACGCACACACATTTCCCCAAACCCTATCTGTACACACTGTGGTGTTCTCCAAGGCATTTCAAAAGGCAACCGACTTGCATTATTCCTTAGGGTAGAAGTCAGGATACTAGTTATTACACAAGAGCCAGGTATGTAACTTTTCCTCAGCAGGCTTATTAAAAAAAATCTGACACATCCTGAAGTGGAACTGGCGACTCGGATGTGCGCGGATCTCTCAGTGTCCCTCCAGTTAGCGCCCTGCTCCGCAGCCCGGGAGGCGGCGCTCACTGCGGACGGTGTGAGTCTGGAAGCGGAGGCTGTCAGTGTCAGACACAGAACGAATGGGGAACTGATCTGGGTTCATGAACAGTGGCTGTGAGGCTTGGCTTTGCCCATGGAGACACGGCTTTCACATCTTCATGGAACATTTTAGAATCAGCCAAAGATCCGGATGCTATGGGATGAATTGTGTACACCTCCCCATTCATGTTAAACTCCTGACTCCCAATAGCTCAGGATGTGGCCTTACTGGGAAATATGATCATTTCACATGTGGTCAACTTACACTGAAATCAAGTCCTCTGGAAGAAAGAGAGCCTCCCATCCAGTGTGCCCGGTGTCCTTATTAAAGAACACTAAGCAGAGACTTTCGCATGGGGAGAATACCACTCAAAGATGAAGGCAGAGCCTGGGGATGTCTCCCAGAAGGCCGAAGCCTGCCAACAATGCACCAGCAGCTGAGAGAAGAGCATGGAAATTTCTCCCTCATACTCCTTGGAAAGGAGCAACACCTGCCCACACCTTGGCTTTGAATTTCTTTCCTCCACAACTATAGGAAAATAAATTCCTGTTGTTTATGTCACATAGACTGTGGGTCTTTGTCATGCAGCACTAGGAAACTAACACCCTGGTGTTGACCCTTCCAGCGACTGTGGCCCAGCCTCTGGGCTGTAAGGACACAGAGTGTGAAGCTGGGCAGGCATGACTGGTAACCTGAGTCAACCTGACTAAAATTGGAGAGTGGCAGGAAGTCAGGCTGAACAAAGCAGGGAAGAGCTGGATGACAGATTTTATACAGAGAAAGAGACAATACAAACAGGAGGGAGGGCAACAGGTTCCACAGTAAAAGCTGGACTCGCTGCTCCACCTGTTCCCATCCTCCTCCCAAATACTACCAGAAAGAGGTTCCAAACATCTTGATCCAGTCACACGTTGCTGCTACTTAAGATCGTTGGGTGGTTTCCCATGCTTCTGGGGTAAAATGCCTTAGCGTGGCATGCAGGGCCCTTCTTCATCTGACACCTACTTTCTCCTTCAGCTTCCACCCACAACGTCCTCCCTGAAAGCAGCCTATCAAACTGCTGACACTTCTAGATGCTCACACAGTGACTCTTGTGCACAGCCTTTCTTCTGCATGGGATGCCCTTTCCTTCACTTTTCTACTTGATCAACTCTTATTCACCTTTTAAGACCCAGCCTAGGCATCGCTTCCTCTAGGCAGTCTGTTCTTCTACCCTCTCTGCCCCAGGCCTGGCTCAGGTACCCTTCTTTGGGCTTGCAGAGCGATTCCTTCCTTGGTACTTGTCAGATCCTAATGCAAAACTTGACTTTCATCTACCTGGGGGCAGATCATGTCTGTCATCTCTTTTCCTTAGCACCTAGCGCCAAGCAAGTGCTCCATAAATATTTAGCTGATGAATTAATAAACGATACATCTATCCCACTATTCAACACTTGATCTTCATCAATTACTTGGTATAAGACTTTATAAGTAGAATGCATGTGTAATTGTGCATTCCTGTTTGGTTTCCCCTATGTCCTGGAACAACCTTAAAATAAAAACGTGCTTAGAGAATACTGACTAAAATATTACCAAAGGGGTACACTGAGTCCTGTCAGTGCTCTCAAACTGGGGCAAGAAACACAACAGACTTATGCTCACCTTCTGACCAAACAAACAATGGCTCCTGCCTGAATGCCCGAGTTTGACTTCATTCTGAGTACAGCTCTGAGCCATTCAGTTTCCCAGCCTTCTGGCCTCTGCCTTGGGCTTCACGCCCTATTAACATTTCCTAATTCATTCCAAAAACAGGTTTTGAGAACTGAGCCCTTAGCCGCTGGGGCTTTCAGACAGGACTTGTGGTTGCCAGGGTCTGTGGGTCAGAGATCTGGGCCACAGAGATAGCTGTATTTTCTGTTATTCTCTCCCCAGCCTCTCTATCCCTATATCGACCAGGTGATTACCCTAAATAATTTAGCTGTGAGGTCTAACTTCAATCCCTTACTGCAATCTCTCCCATTAGTTTTTTGTTTTCTCCCCAGGGAAGAAACAAAACATTGTAGGATAATTTGTCTTTAAGAATTCTACCTGCAGAGAGCAGGGTTTTTAAAGGCAAGGTGTGGAATAGAAAGTGAATGAAAGTCAGCTTCCTCGGTAACACAGTTATCAACTTGGCTCTGTAGTCTGGACATGAGGAGGGACGAGGCCTACAAGTCACCCTTCTTATTCAAAAGAGGCAGGGTAGCCTGGAGAGCAGGCTGCTTGAGGGCCAGGAGAGACCTCCCTTATAATGCTGATGTGTTAAGGCCAGCCCGGCTGGAACCAACACACAGTGTGGAGAGAGGAACAGGAGAAGCATGTGCAATGGATTGCAGGGAAAGGTGACACACGGAAGGGAGGTGAGCAGGCCCAGGCAGCTGGAGAGGACAGATGTCTCAGGCTCTTGATGTGAATGAACTGTAGCAGTCAAGATGATGTCCAAAACTTTACATTTGAAGGGCAGTTTATTGTTGGCAAATAAAATCTCTTTCACATCCCTTCTTTACCCTCTCTGGGACAGATCTGCAGGAGATGCATCTGTTTGTGAGAAAACTGAGACTGGAGAAGGAGCCACTGGAAGGGATGAGCTACAACATCACTGAGCACTCACACAAGAGCAGGCAGAGTCCCTGCTCCCACCAGTCTGCTTGAAAAACTCCTGATTCATGGGACGTTGGGTTGAGTAATCAGAGCAGTGGTAAATAATATCCCTAGGCCAGTGGTGGTGAATGTATGGCATGTGTGCTACAGCAGGCTGGGATTTGTTTTTAAACACAGAAAGCTCTGAAAGGTTCACCATCACAGTTTAAGGCTAAGCACTATTCTGGTCTTGCCTAACGTTTAAGAAAACACCTTAATGAATCAAACTTTTCCCAATCAAATTAACTGTGTCCCAAAAAGAACACTTAAGAATACTTATAAAAATACAGAAATACATAACAACTAAAATTTTATACAAGTAAAATTCACAATATCTTGTATCTAATAAAAAACATCAAATATACAAAAAAAAATAACAACCCTCCAGAAAATATAACCTATGAAGAAGCAAAAACTCGATCAACTAAAACTGAACTGGAATGGACATATATGTTAAAAATAGTAGACAAGGATTTAAAAATGGTTGCTATATCTGCATTCTATATGTCCAAAAAGTAAAGGAAAAAGATATTTTTTAAAAAGTTTGCATTTTTGTTTTGTTTTTGAGACAGAATCTCAATATATAGTGCAGGCTGGGCTTGATCTCACTTGAGATCAAGCTGGCCTTGAACTCGTAGTGATCCTCCTGCCTCAGCCTCCTGAGTGCTGGAAGTATAGGCATGTGCTGACATACCTGGCAAAAAAGTTTGCATTTTTAAAGATGATATAGTGAACCATGTTAACAGCATGTCAAACATTATAGAAAAAAAGTTACCAACCTTGAAAACAACAATACAAATTATTCAAACTGAAATGCTGAAAGAATAAAGAATTTTAAAAACTAAAGCACTGGTAAGCTGTGTAACAATTTTAAGTAAGCCAATATCCATGTAATTAAAATCTGTAGTGAAGGGAGAGGAATGTAACAGTTATTTGAAGAAATAATGACTAAAAAGTCTCCAAATTTAGCAAAAACTATATATCTATAGATCTGAGAAACTCAACAAAAACTCAACAAAGAAACATAAAGAAAATTACACCAAGGCACATAAAAAACAAGTCAAGTACTGGTAAAAAGAAATACAAAAAAAAAAATCTTAAAAGTAACCAGAGGAAGGGCTGTAGCTCGGTAGTAGAGCACTAGCCTACCATGTACGAGCACATTAATTTGATGTTTGATCCCAAGCAATGGGAGGAAAAACAACCAGAGAGAAAAAAAAGACATAATGCATACAGAGGAATAAAGATAAGGGTGATGGCAAACTTTTCTTATCATCGAGACTTGTAAGGGAAAAACAAAACAAAACAAAACATAAAAACAGTGGAGCAACATCTTTTTTTTTTTTACATGTGTACCAGCCCATTCCCTGTATTGCTTGAGTTGATTTATTTTTATTTTGTTACTCACAATCAAAATAGGCCCCTTAAGAGCACAGAATATACTGGTATCATTTGTTTGTTTTTTGAGACAAGGTCTCACTATGTAGTTCAGGCTGGTCTTGAACTCACATTTATTCTCCTGCCTCAACCTCCAGAGTTATATCATCTTACAAGATAATGTATTAAAGGAAAAGCATGATTTGATCCTTCATTTAATTCTTGCTACATTAGTTGAATAGAATTGACATTTCTATCATTTTTAATATTTCTGTTATAAATATGGTATAAAGTTCAATTTATGTAATGGTTTAATCTTTCAATACCATTTTGACATTTCTATTTAAAGTGCATATGCTTTTTGTTATATTTATTTTTTCTAATTTAAAAAAATTTTAACAGTATTTATTTTTAAAATTTTATTTTCATATGTGCAAATAACATATTTTAGTATGAGGAGAAGTCTTGTAAAAGTAATTAAAGAAATAAACCTCTCAAACTAGAATTCTATCAAGTATACTATTAGACAGTTCTCATTCTGTATGTAAAGTGGTATCACTTATAGAAGACTATTATAAGTTAAAATACCAGGAACTCTAAAGCAACCATTAAAATAACAAAGAGTTATAGCTAATAAGCAAACTAAGGATATCAAATGGAATCATAAAAGTATACTCAATTAATCTAGAAAAGACAGGGCCTGGGGATTTAACTCAATGGCTTACGCCTGCCTGGCAGGTGCAAGGTTGTGAGTTTGATCCCCAGTACCAAAAAAAAAAAAAAAAAGGAAACAAAGAAAAAAGAAAAGACAGAAAAAAGGAGTGGAAGAACAGAATGGATGAAACAAATGGAAAAATCAACAAGAGGTGAGATTCAAACCTAACTATACCAATAATGACATGAAATATCACTTGTCAAAAAACAACAAACAAAAAGTATAGATTATCAGACTGGAAAAAATCAAGTCCAGGCTCTGTGGTGTCTATGATGAACACACTTTACTGTGAATATAAAGATATAAGTAGGTTTAAAGATAAGGATAGAAAAAGAGATAGCATGATAGTATTAATCAAAATAAAGTTAGGTGGTTACATTAATTTCAGACATAATAGATTTGGGAGCAAATAACATTGGCAGAGAAAAGGAGAATCATTTCTTAATGTTCAAGGGTCAATTCATCAAGAGGATATAACCCCAAACATTCATGTGACTAATACCAGAAATTCAAAATCTGTGAGGCAAAAACTGATAAGCCTGCAGGGAGAGAGACAAATTCATAATTAGAGCCAGTGATTTTAGGG
>RJWM01006437.1:0-84167 GCA_004363535.1 Dasyprocta punctata
ACAAAAGGATTTCAAGTTCGAGTCCAGTCTGAGCAATTTAGCAAGTGCTGTCCAGAAACAAACAAAATTCAGTGTAAAGGCTCTAGGTTCTATCTTCTGTATTGAAAAAATTTCTATTTGTATATTTGTGTAGCCACTAAGAATCATGTTATAAATATTTAACGAAATGAGAAAATTCACAATACTGAGTCAAATGAAAAAGGCAGAATGTGTTTTTACGAGGCATTTCCTCAATTATGCCAAAGATGAAATAGATATGTATAATAAAAACACCGGAGGACACATGCCAAAATATCAAATATAATTCACTCTTGGGTAAAAGTAGATCTTGATGTTGCTCTATTTCCTATTTTGCAAAAGATGTCAAAAGTCTTTTTAAAATAATTGTACAATTCAAAAATTGCCTTTGTTGAAAGCATGAAAGGACATGAAAATGTAATAGCCCAGAAACCCCAGCAAAGCCAAGCCACCTGCTAACGTGAGTCACCGAGTCCGGGCGCAGGCTGGCACCTGCCTGGGCAGACGCCACCCCGGCTGCGCGCATCGCTAGGCGCAGTGACCCCGCGCGCAGTCGGTCCCTCGGCCGTCGCCCCGCTACTGGCCCGCAGCCATGTGGAGCCGGCCAACCCCTGTCCTTGCTTAATTTTTGTACTCGAGGACCTTGCTTCCAAAGTCCACAGGGTCGAGCCTTTAGTCTCCACTTCGGAGCGCGTGAAGCTGCAGGCTTCGGGTGCGCTGCGACCGTCCCGTGTGCGCCCTGCGCGTGGCCTACCAAATGCCAGAGGCGCAACGCTGCGCGGCGCCCACAACCTCCAAGCCTCTAACGAACCCGTGCGGAGGCGCCCGACCCAGGGGCCACAGGCCGGCCACGTGGTCCTTTGCCGACGCACCGCCTCTGCAGGGACAAAGGGTCGAGAAACTTGAGCTCTGGCCGATTTTAGAAACCTAGCAAGGGTCGCCAAGGCGACGAAGCCAGGCCCCTCCCGGGCGCTCACAGGGGTAGCTCAGCAGCAGTACCAGCAGCAGCGCCGGTGACCCGGCGGCCCCGCCCCCAGGCCGCGGCCGCCGAGCCGGCGAATGACCCTCGGCAGCTCCTGTAGTCACGTGGCTCTGGGAACCCGGCGGGGGGAGGTTAGGGACGGGCCTGGCTGTTTGAACTCGAACCTGTCTCTGTCGCTGCGGCGGGGCGGGGAGCGGGCCGCGGAGGCCGGCCCTGGGCTCCATGGACGGGCGCCGCGCCCCGGCACGGCCAGCGGGAGAGGTACTGGGATTCGGGGACACCGCGGGGGCTGCTCAGGCGCGTGACCGCGAGGTGCGCGGCTGTGGGGGGGCGCGGCGGGGGGCGCGCGCACCTGCGCACAGGCTCCGCGGGCTGCGCCGTGCGTGGGACCCCTAATGGCTACTCGCAGGAGCGTGCCCGTGGACGATGGACACGCACCAATACAAAATGGGGGTGTGGGCCGCCTGCCACCCTCGGTCATCCAAGATGTCGAAGGGGATTCTGGCCGAGTCCCGGTCACGCTGGCGTGCCCTGCGCAGCCCCCTGGGAAGCGGGCCTGGAATTTCTGCTGGGAGCAGAGTGGGGGAAGGAGAGTCAGCAGGGATTCCGGGGTTACTACCCTAGGCCGGCCATTGGCCATCAGGAAAAGACCCTGGAGAATGGAGAATTTGTACTGACCTTACCAAGGAAGGTGACTCCCAAGTGCAGCAGTGTGGTTCCTTTACGGCGGGCCACATTTAGTTATGGAGGCAGTCTCCATTAAGGTCACTCTGCCAGGCTTGAAGGCCGGAGCCCGTAGCTTCGTGGTGGTGGTGGTGGTGGTGGGGTTGGGCTGGTGACACAAAGATGACCGCCCTCGGGGAGTGCAGAGCCTCACACGTATTTTCTCTCCCCTTCCCGCAGGTAAGGCTGGCCTCTCTGCGTTCAGAGGTCTGAACTGTGCCATGGGGGTAGGGGTGTCTTTATTGCTGCAGTTTTCTCTAACATCCGGGGGCTATCGGAGTGTGGGTCGAAGCAGGCGCTGCAGCCGCAGAAGTATCCTCGGGCACATCCCCAGGAGGAGCTGGAGAAAGCCTCATCCCCAGCTCTGCAGTCTCCAGGGTAGAGTCTGGCTTTGTTGTATTCCTAAAGCACCCATATAGCCCTGCAAACCCGTACACTTCGGATCCTGCACTAGGAAAGGTCGCGTGTGTGTTTGTGTGTATGTAAGGATCCCTTTCCATGTTTTGGGGGATCTTCGCTGCACTCAGTCCCCGGGGATGAGTCATGTCAGTATTCCCCCAGGAGAACAGGCTGTAGGGAATGCAGGAGGATGTGTCTGCCTGGAGCCTGTGAGCAGGCACAGGAGGTCCCTCAGGAGTTTAACCACTATTCTGGCCCTCTTTCTGTGGAGGAGGTGAATGAGGGGCAGCCCCTGGCTAGACTGGGGCAGGATCAGGCAAGGGACAGAGATTCCAATCTCATTTTTCCTTCCTTTTCACTTGCCCCAGGAGTCTGCAGCATCCCAAAAGAGGCAGAGCCAAGGATTGGGGCCTCCAGGGCAGCAGGCAGTGGGTGTTCTTGGATTCAGTCTACCTTTGCCTAATCGCGGGAGGGTGGAGGAGGGCAGGCGGGCAGAATGTGGGCAGTCTGGACAGGCGGTGGCCTGGCTGTAGGCAGCGCTGGGAGGGTTGCCGAGCCTGCCCCCCCCCCCCAGGCTGTTCTCATTCAAGCTCTAGGCTGTGACCCAGAGGCTGGCTGGTGAGGCTGAAAGTATGTCTCCTGTGGGGGTGGCAGGAATGAAAGAGATTGGCAATTTTTGCCAGATCTGTGTAAACCCAGGTGTTTAGAGGAAAGAACACTGGCCTGGGGGCTTAGAAGAGCTATGCCCCAGTCTCCATGCTGTTTTTGGTTTACTGTTGCCTTTGATGCCTCCCACTTGCTTCCTCTGTCAAGCAGAGAGCTCAGTGTCTGCTCCACTGGCCTCATCAGGCTGCTGTGTGCTGAGATGTAACAGGCATATGCAGCATACATAGAGGGCAATGGGGAAGCCTTGCAAAAGCCCAAGACACTGTAGGGAGACGAGAGAGCATATTTTCTGGTGAATTCTGTGGCCAGGATGTTAGTGCAGCCAACACTGGGGTAGCTGCTATGAGTAGTGTCAAAGTCTACACTCTGCATTTTCAGGGCAATGCATATGTAAGACACATTTTTGAAATGTTATCTAGAGATTAAAATAATAATTAACACACAAGGAAGTGGGATAGCCTAGATTAGGGGCAGAGGCTCTGGGAGTTCGTGGAGGATAAGCTGCTCTCAGGGCACTGGAGCAGGGAGGGGAGATGACCTTTCCTGGAGTGACTCTGTTTTTCCACCCCCAGCAGAGGAAGAACCCATGCTGGAACAGCGCTGCAGGGGCTCCATGGCGATGGGCCCAGCCCCGCCTCGACTCCTTTCTGGGCCGTCCCAGGAGTCACCCCAGACCCTGGAGAAGGAGTCCAGCAGGCTGAGGCACCGTGGTACTCTAGTGGTCCAACCAGGTGGCCAAACCCTTGGCAAGGGCCATCGCTGTGCCCACTGTCGAAGGCACTTCCCAAGCTGGGTGGCCCTGTGGCTTCACACTCGACAGTGCCAGGCCCGGCTGCCCTTGCCCTGTCCTGAGTGTGGGCGACGCTTCCGCCATGCCCCATTCTTAGCGCTGCACCACCAGGTTCATGCCGCTGCCACCTCAGACCTGGGCTTCACCTGCCACCTCTGTGGGCAGAGTTTCCAAGGCTGGGTGGCCCTGGTTCTGCATCTGCAGGCACACTCGGTTGCAAAGCGACCCATTGCTTGCCCAGAATGTGAGAGACGCTTCTGGCGACAAAAGCAGCTCCGAGCTCATTTGCGGAGGCGCCACCCTCCCGCCCCTGAGGCCCGGCCCTTCATCTGCGGCAACTGTGGCAGGAGCTTTGCCCAGTGGGACCAGCTGGTTGCTCACAAGCGGGTACATGTGGCAGAGGCGCTGGAGGAGGCAGCAGCCAAGGCTCTGGGCCCAAGGCCCCGAGGGCGCCCAGCAGTGACAGCTCCCAGGCCGGGTGGAGACGCGGTGGACCGGCCCTTCCAGTGTGCCTGCTGTGGCAAGCGCTTCCGCCACAAGCCCAATCTGATCGCGCACCGCCGAGTACACACAGGCGAGCGGCCACACCAGTGCCCCGAATGTGGGAAACGTTTCACCAACAAGCCCTACCTGACCTCGCACCGGCGCATCCACACTGGCGAGAAGCCCTACCCGTGCGTTGAGTGCGGCCGCCGCTTCCGGCACAAACCCAACCTGCTGTCACACAGCAAGATCCACAAGCGATCAGAGGGCTGCGCACAGGCTGCCTTGGGTGCCAGGAGCCCCCAGGTTCCAAGTGTGGCCCCTGACCCCTCAGTGGAGCCGCACCCTGAGAAGCCAGCCCTGGAGTCTGCGGCAGAGCTTATGACCGAAGTCCCCCTGGAGCTCCCGCAGGACCAGGTGGAGGCGCCCCCGTCCCTGTACAACTGTGACGACTGCGGGCGCAGCTTCCGCCTCGAGCGCTTCCTTCGTGCGCACCAGCGGCAGCACAGCGGCGAGCGGCCCTTCACCTGCGCAGAGTGCGGGAAGAACTTCGGCAAGAAGACGCACCTTGTGGCACATTCGCGCGTGCACTCTGGCGAGCGGCCCTTTGCCTGTGAGGAGTGCGGCCGCCGCTTCTCCCAGGGCAGCCACCTGGCAGCCCACCGGCGCGACCACGCTCCTGAGCGGCCCTTTGTCTGCCCTGACTGTGGCAAGGCCTTCCGACACAAGCCCTATCTGGCCGCGCACCGGCGCATCCATACCGGCGAGAAGCCCTACGTCTGTCCCGAGTGTGGCAAAGCGTTCAGCCAGAAGTCCAACCTGGTGTCCCACCGGCGCATCCACACCGGCGAGCGACCCTATGCCTGCCCTGACTGTGACCGCAGCTTCAGCCAGAAGTCAAACCTCATCACCCACCGCAAGAGCCACATCCGGGACGGCGCCTTCTGCTGCGCCATCTGCGGCCAGACCTTTGACGACGAGGAGCGACTCCTGACCCACCAGAAGAAGCACGATGTCTGACAGGGGCTCTGGGTCACCTTCACGATAGGAGTGAGGCACTGGCCCAAGACGCCTGCCTGGGTGCTGGTGGAAGGGACAGTGGGAATCCCAGAAAGGATAGAAGAGGCCGAGTGAGCTGGCCCTGCTGGAGTCAGTCCAATGGGCAGGGAACCCCCGTCAGAGCCAAAGGACCCAGCGTCCAGCTGGTGTTCCTAAGGTTCCATCTTGACTGTCCTGTGCTCTGAAAACGTAGCAATAGCAGCTCCATCTACCCTTAAAACCCTGGCTAGAGGAGCCACCAGTGGGAAGGAAGCTGCTCCATCCTCTGGTGTTAACGCCTTAATGTCCCAGTCTTTACTATGAGTTACTTCAGGTCATTTTTGGAAGTAGGTGTGGAACAGTCCTTAGTAAATGAGCACTGGCGAAGGGAGGGAAAATGGATCAGCTGGATACACTTTGAGAACGTGCTGGCCTCCTTAGGCAGCACAGGGCTTTTTTTCAGCACTTAGGTGAGGCCAGGCTGCTCTTCCCTGTCCCCTTCCCTGCTGCCCCACATAGAATCCCAGACTTGGAGAGGCCCATCTGCTGTTAGCAAGTCCACCCTCTTCCTCCCCGAAGATCCCGTCTGGCTCTATCTCCCGCCTCTGCTGGTGCTGAGGGCTTTCCTGGCTGTTTTGCCTGATCTCCTGATGATCCTCTTCTTCATGCAGAGCTCACTGTGTTATGGGAAGGACTGGCCTTTAGATGCAGCCCAAGGGTCCTGGTGCATTTGCTTTGCAGCGTTTCCAGCGTGTGGATGGCAGCACTGAGCACTGAGGCCCTGGGTCTATTGTAGGATGATGCTAATTGTTAGAAATTCCTCTTTATGATGATTGAAGTCTGCTTTCCTGTCATTTCTACCTATTGGGCCTTGTTCTGTCTTCTGGATCTAAACAGAACAACTGTTTACCTTCCTTTTCAAATTAGAGAATAAAGATTTGGTTTTAGAACTGGTTGGCTGGGGCATGTTCCTTTTCCTAGAGGGCTGACAGCATGAAAAAGGAGTTGGAGGAGAGGCAATTCTGAGCAGCAGAGATGGCAGTCAGCTCACACACCCCACACATGTTGTGTGGGCCCATAGTCAGGAGTCAGATGCCAGTTACCAGTTACTAGGAGGAAAGAGGGCTGATGTTACTCTCCCACAGAACCTCCCTGGCTGCTCACTGCTGGTCCCTCACTTTGTACGTCTCCCTGCACTGGGGGTTTTGTGCAAATTTGAGTGCCTGTTTCTGTCAGGTGCAGAGGCTTTTTTTTGTTTTTGTTTTTTTTTGTTATGGTGCCTGTGTCAGTAATCTCTGCACTTATCCCTGGCACCCAGCACCAGCTAGTGCTTCAGAATAACCACCATTCGTTTATGCGGGTTACAGCAGAGAAGTTCCTCTCTGTCACCTTACGTGATCCTCGTGCGGTAGGTGCTCTTATTGTCCTTTTATGCCTGACAACATTTGCTCGTGGTCATATAACTGATAATCAAAACAGTTGTGTTCAAAATCAGGTCTGTCTGATTCCTGAACCCTTCCCCACGTGGTTTTTGGGTAAACTGACTGTGCTTCTCCTTTTGGTTGACATAAATATTAAATCCCTACTGTGTAGCCGGGCATGGTGGCGCATGCCTTTAATCCCAGCATTTGGGAGACTGAAGCAGGAGGATTGTTGTGAGTTCAAGACCAGCCTGGGCTACAAAGTGAGTTCAAGGCCAGTCTGAACTGCATAGTGAGACCCTGTCTCAAAAAATAGGGCTGGGGATTTAGCTCAGTGGCCTAAGCGTCTGCCTGGCAGGTGCGAGGTTGTGAGTTCGATCCCTGGTACAAAAAAAAAAAAAAAAAAAAAAAGTCCTAGTTCCTGCCTCTCTGGGGCCTGGGTCCAGAGAGGGTAGAGCTCAGTATATAGGATGGAAGCCAACAGTTTCAAAGCTTTATATTGGTTTATGGTGTTATGGGGCCATTTAAAAACCTGCTTAGTTGAAGGTGAATTATCTGTCAGATCCCCAGGGGAGAGGGCCTGGTCTTAAGCCTCACTCACATCTGTTCTCTTTGAGGGATCACATGGCTCCCAGTGAAGGGGAGATGACTAGGAAAGAATAGGTGGACATCTGCAGGTAATGGGTGAGGAGGAGATGGGTCCTTGGGTGTCTGTGGTTGGTGCTGGGGGGTTGGGGTAAGGATACAGGGAGAGGGGATTTATCCAGAGGTCCTGACCTTAAGAAAAATGATCATTTTAAAGGGGAAATGGTGGCCTGGGTGTGGAAACAGCAGTGCCTGTCTCAAGTGCTTGCTCAGCATTGTTCATCCCAGCTAACTGGTTGAGGGGAAGGACTTTGGGAAAGGGGGTTAGAGTTCTGCCATTAGGAGTTGCCCTTCTCTCCTACAACTGGTTTTTCTTTTTCTACAAGAGTGTTAAATTATCCTTTAAAACTTGAAATTGACGGGGGATATAGCTCAGTGGCACAAGTGCCTGCCTGGCAAGCGCAAAGCCCTGAGTTTGATTCCTGGCACCAAAAAAAATCCCCCAGAAATCTCAAAAAGCAACCTGAAATAATCCTGGTTCACTTAAATATATATTTTAATGTGAAGTCCTGGACTCCTTCAGCCCACCCTCCAAGTCCTTTCTCCTTACACTGTCAGGAGAGTTTGAGGAGTGTTCTAGACATGTCTTCCTGTGATTGGCACACATACATGTGTGACTGCTGTTGTATCCAAAAAGCCAAATTACAAAAAGCCAAGTCAAAAGAGCCAGACGTCTAGAAATTTGGAAAAGTAAAGCACTTTATTTTAGCTGGTACCCAGCAGCATCTACCCCAGCAAGCAGCTAAGGGAAGAGCCCCGAGCCAGCATTTGCAGGAGTTTTTAAGCTCTTAAACTGCAAAAGGGTGGGGTTATTATCAAACTGGGACATTTTACAAGAGAATAGGTTGTTACAGATGACCGTTATTGTTACATTTGACTAAGGCTGTTTTGACCCTTTGGTTTTTTTTGTTTTGTTTTGTTTTGTTTTGTTTGGTCGGCCAACGTCTTGAGAAAGAGCAAGTTGTTTGTCAGTGGAATTTTACAGAACAGTGAAGCAAGATTTTAGAACATTTAGGTTTACATAAGGTGGGGTGGGTCGGTGCGTACAAAACAAGATGGAGGTGCAGTGGTTAGGGTACAACAACTGCCCCCAGTTTTGGTAATGGGAATAGGACTCTGGGTGTGTTTAATTTTCTCCACTCCTGAAATGTCCTTGGTCGTAGAAGGCCAGTCTGGAGGACGTCTTCACTCTACTGGTGGAAGTGATTTCCCAGGGTCACACCTTTGCTGGTGGCAGAGCAGGACTACAACAGCACTGGTTTCTGAGGAGTGAATCCCACACACCTCTGTGGTGCCCCCTCCGGGTACCCTAGAAAGTAATCACTGGATGAGGCCCCAGGGTTGGCGGCAGATGTGTGGGCTCTGTGTAGGGCTTTAGGTAGAACTTTACAAGTGCTTCTACAAGCTTAAAACTAAGAGAATTCAATAAGGTATGGAGGCAACTAGAAAACTAAAAAAATGAATAAGCCAAAGTCCAGAGAAAGAAAAACAATGTGAAAGCTATGCAGTTAGTGGCAAAATGGACAATTTGTTCTTTCCACCTGGCTTCAGAGGCACAAGAGTAGCCAGGCCCGTGGTCCTGCTCACCCGCTGCTGCCTGGTTGGCAACAGGTCCACCGGGCTTTCGTTTGCTCGAAAATCCTGTCAGCGGGAGCAACCCACTCTGTTCCCTTCAAGGACCTTCCCCTTGGGCCCGGGTAGGTGCGAAAGCACTCTCCCTCCTGAAGGTCTCAGGGAACCCAATACTGGAGCTGGCCGAAAGTCAAGTCTGGTTGGCAGCCAGGAAAGGATTTCCTCTCATTTGAACCTTGATGAGCTGTGAAATCGGATCGACCCTGCCACGGGTCCTAGTGCAGGACCCTAAGCACCGTTTATCATCCCGCTCCGCCACGACGCGCCGCCGGGCTTGGGGCCAGCGCACCGCGAGGTGCACACGCTGGGTGCGTGCACCCGGCCGCAGCACACGGCCAGATCAGAAGTGCGCTCGGAGGAAGCCTCAGAGCCGGTGGCTTCCCAGCACCGTACCAATTACGTGGGCTCATTCGCCCCGACTTCAGACCTTAATACGCTCTTGTGCCGGAAACGGGAGCGTAAGGTCTGGGGTGCACCTGCGGCCGGGCCGCACTCGACCCAGTCCCACAGCCCAGCCGCAGCACAGGCGCTCCTCGCGCCGGCCGCGCACCCGCAGCCCGGGGTCAGCCCCCACCCCCGGCTATTGGCTCGGGAGAACAAAGGGGCCGCCCCGCTGGCTGCTCCAATAGGACCGGGCGGGTCATCTGAGTCTCACAGCCAATCGCGTGGCCGGGCGGCCCGGGGGACGGCCAGGACCACTATCCAATCAAGATCGCGTACCCGCCCCGTCTGCCCTGGGACTGGCCAGGACCGGGAGCCGGGTGCCCGAGTCGCCCCCGGGGAGGCCGTTCCGTTAACCTTAGCTACAAAGTCAAAGGTATTTATTTCCCCGGCCCCTTCCCTCCAATCCCTCTGCATTTCGGGCAGGGAGGGGCCGGCCAAGCGATGTCCCGGCGCCGGCCCCGCTCCTTCCCGCTCGGCTCCACCCAGCTCCGTGGTGGGGGGACCTCCGTGACCCCTCGCGTGATCCCGCGTGCCCCGGCCCCTAAACTTTGTCCACCCCACTCGAATGGGCGGAGGTCGGGTGCAGGCCTCGCGGATCGGAAGGAGGGCTGGGGTTGGGGTGTCCCCGCTTGCCCCCTTCTTGGCTGCCCCGTTGTCCTGAGTTCCCTACTCGTGTCTGCCTCCGGGATAAGCCTGTTTCTGGGTTAGGAGCCCCTGGGCTCTCCTCACAAGGACTCGTAGTAGATGCTCAATAAATGCGTGATTGCAGGAGCGGCGATGCAGATTGGGGGTGGAGAAAGAACGCTGAGCGGGAAGAAACGCAGAAGTTGCAACTGTGTGTGTTGGGGTGGGTGATCCCCATATGTCCATTGTAGTAGAAGCAACAGCTGCCGGATCTGGTGGGATGTGACGGAGAGGGGCTCCTTCCTCTGTAAATGTGGGTGGGGTGGTGGGTGTAGGGATGCTGCCTCTTGCAGCCCTTAGGGCAAGATGGAGTCCAGCAGAGCCTGGGACTGGGTGGGGTTAAAGTCCCAGAGTTGGAGGCTAGTGACAGTCCAGGGTCTACTGTTAATGTCCTTTCGGATTCCCAGTGTTCATCTCAATAAGATGAAGAGGTAGATGGCATTTGTCTTCTTTCAGCTCAAGGTTGCATAATTCCGCGCTTCTACTCTATTTTGGACTGCAATTTTTTTTTTTTAATTCCTATGTTCCCTTATAACAATGTTTAGTAATGGTTTACCTCATAACGAGCCTGTACTGGGTACTGGAGAGAGAGAAACATCCCTGGTTAAGACACCTGACATCTGGATGTGGAGACAGCAGCACCAGTAATGACAGCCATCCCCTGAAACTCCACAAGGTTGGACTGTGCTCAGATGAAACAGAACAGGTGTTGGGCAGTGCGGTGGACCCACAAGGGTTTCTGGGCAAAGTGCTCCTCGTCTGGGCTGAGTTGAAGAGTCAAGCAAGGCCATCCCAGGACCTGTTGGGGCCTTCCCGTATAGGAGGACATGACAGATTCAGGGACTGCGGTTGGGAGATGATGGTGTATGTTGGGGTGCCATGGGAAGAGGTGACCAGAGGCCAGGTTTTGCCAAATTTTTTTTTTAGCTAAGTCTACAAGTGAATGATTTCACCTAAGGGAGTAATGTCCAGATTTCAATTTTAGAAAAGTTGGTTTGGGTCCTGGATGATGAATGAATTGAAGGGAGCAAGATAAGCCGTAGAATTGTTGAAGTCTTCCCAGTGAGAAATAATGAGACCTGAACTCTCATGGGCAATCATGGGTGATTTGGGGACTCATTAAAATGATACTGGTAGGACTGTGTTGGTGTGAGAACTGTTTGCATTCTGTGATGGGAAAGATCTGGCAGTTTCAAGATGTAGAGGAACAGGGTGAATGTTGAGGGGGAATGGGAGCCATGGAGGCAGGGGTTAGGCATACTGATGCTGGGGTAGGGGGTCGGAGGCCACCCGATCTGTACAGGGTCCATATATGGGACATAAACTTTTGTTAGGCAGAGGATTCTGCAGACAGGGCCACAGGGGTAGCTGTGCCCAGTACTCTTCCTGCTCAAGACCTGTTGGAGTTGGAGATTACTGTGGCCTGCTAAGGGCCTCTGAGGATTCCGAATGGGCTGGAAGGAGTCATGGTTCAGGAAGGCTGAGCAGCAGGGAGATGTTTACAGAGAGGGCTTGTAAGATGTATGTGTGTGTATGTGTGTGTGTGTGTGTGTGTGTGTGTGTATGTGTGTTTGTGTGTGTGTTCTCAGACAGGGAGAGAAAACACACTGTCTGGTTTATAGGGTTCAGGAAGGGTCATGGTTCCAAGCCAGCCTTGTTTGATGCTTGTAACCGACCCTTGGAGAAAGTGCTTTTAGTCACCTCTTGAGGCGCAGAGAGCTGAAGGGATTTGTTAGGGACAGGCAGCAAGTTAGTGACAGGTGGGCTAGGATTCAGGGCTCCAGATTCCCACCCTCAGGTGTGATGTGGGCCTGATGTGCGAGTCTGGAAAGACCTTTGAAGCCTTGGGCAGTGGGCTGGGGTTGGGGGACTTGGGCTATCAATTCAGCCCTGTGGCAATTGAGGGTCACCGAAGGTGGCCAAAAGAAAAGGCCCACTGCTTTCTGGTGGGCTGAATACCACAAGCCAAGCCCTGGGGGGGCGGGGAGAGGAGGTCGTCTCATGCTGTACTGGGCCTGCTGGGTACTGTCTAGTCTTGTTTCCAGAACTTTCTGCTCCACACCAGCTTTTCCGCTGCATTGTGCCTCCTTCATCAGCCTGTGCCACCTTCTCCCAAGCCCAGGTAACCTAACTGGTGACTGCCCAGAGAGAGCTTCCTGACTATGGACATGGTGCTTCTGCCCCTGTGTCCCTGAGTTCTGTTTCTTGGAGCAAGGGCCTTTGGACATTTGAGGACACTGTCCTAAGAGGCTCATGAGTGCTGTGGAAGGATCTTTGCTGACATGATTCCCATTGGCACATTAGAGTGCACATGATATGTGTGTCTTTGAGTTTTAAAATCTACCTTAGATTCTCTGCATTTACCGATACACTAGCCCCCCTTATCTTTAGTGAATATCTTCCAAGACATCCATGGATAGTACTGAACCCTGTGTTTATCTACCTCTGATAAAATTTAATTTATAAATCAGGCACAGTGGGAGAATAACAATAATCAATAATAAAATAGAATGCTTACAACCGTGTATTATAGATGTCATGTGAATGTTGTTCTTCTCTCTGACATTGGGGTTTCAACTCAAGGCCTTGGCACTGGGCTAACTCTCCAGCTTGTCCTCTCCCCCTTTTATTAAAATTTTGAGACAGGGCTGTTTCTCAGACTGGTCTCGAAACTTTCCATCCTCCTGTGTCAGTCTAGAATGGGGCTGGGATTGCAGGCCCGGGTCACCATACCCGGCTGTGTCTCTGTGTTTTTGCATCTTTGGACTGTTGTTTGCTTAGCTGGGTTTTGGTGGGACTGTATCTGAGTGAGTGAGCGCGCTGGCGTTTCCGTCTGTTTCCTGTGTGCTGTCAGTCGTACATTTAAAGTGACAACATCACTGCTGGTCCTGAAACTCATTTCCCAGGCAAGGGACATTGGCTTATCCTGAGGGATTTGTTGTTTGTGACAAATGTCAGGGGCTGCAGGAATGACCTCTCAGAGTCCTCCATTTGTTTAATGAACCAGTTCTGTGTAGATCGAACACTTGCTTATCAGGGTTGGGCAGGCCATGGTCCCTGCCTTCCTGAAGCTTGCTTTCCAGGAAGATGGAAATGACCTTGACCACCCTGTACTGGCCACAGGTTGCTGACCAGCACATCATTGTGGCCAGCGTGAATAAGAAACTGAATTTTAAGTTTAATTTATTTAAATTTAAGTGTGTTCATGTGACCATAGAAGCCAAGCCTCTGAAATCAAAGAGTAGTTGAAGGTTATCTTGGCCACAGGTGGCTCTGGAGTATGTCACATGTTATCTCTTTGGAGATGACAAGGTCACCAGGAGGGTGGGGCAGGGTCCTGGCTCCTGGCTCCAGCACTTACTGGCTGTGTGAACTTGACTAAATGATCTGACTTTTCAGAGCTATGATCTCCTTAGCTGCAAGATGATGTAGGTGATGTGTGCTGAGTGCTTGGCATGGTTGGTCCCCATCAGGTAGTGGCCCACAGGTGTAGACCCAGCTGTCCTCTTCTGTCACCTTGCAGATGCTGACATGGCTGGCGTGAAATGTGCAGAGGAAGCAGAACCAAAGTAAGGTGAGGCCTTGCCTCCCTGTGTAGGTGGATAAAGGGCAAATACTGTAACTCCCAAGCCTCACTGCCAGATACACTGAGTTCATGTTCCCCAAAATGGACAGTAAATTCTAAGGGACAACAGAGGCTAAGGGTAGGAAAAATTTATTGAGAGAGATAACTCCTGAGAGACAGGAGGGGACCCCAAAGTGGGTTGCCAACAAGCACTTCTCAGAGGAAGGTTTATAGAGCAAAATTACAAGATGGGTACAACATGGGACAAAATTATGATGAACCAAGAAAATCACAAGTATAGCCGTTTAGGTAATATTGATCCAGTGGGGAAGCAGGTCATGTAGCAAGTGTATGTAGCAAGAACACAGAGCTTTTTAGGAAGGAATGGGTCAGGAGGTCCTGGCCACCCACTTGGGTGACAGTGTCTATCTAGATTTTATTGGACCAGGTGACATCAATTATACTATAATCTTTAATTTATTGCTTATCCCTGGCGGAGGCACGCAGGCCTGCTCTTTCCATCTTGTTTTGGGACCCGGCCTTCGACAGCTGCACCTCCAGCTGCAGTTGCACTGTGTTGTCCTCCTCTGCACTGACTCCCTCGAGGGCCTGGCCCTGTCTGACCTATAATATTTTTACCTGTCTTGACTGTCTATAATAAAGGCACTGTCCTGCCTTGCTGATGGCAAAGGATGCGTAGGGCACTACTCACTTCCCTTCCTGGACCTTGAGCTGTTCTAGGTACTGTGATCTGGGGACAAATGGGGAGACTTGGACAGGTCCCCAAGCTGCCTCTCCAAGGCCTTGGCCTTGCTCCTCACCCCAGCTGCCAAGTTTTTGCTGACACTGAAGCCCTTTGTCGCCTCCCCTGGCCCGGGCCTTACCACCTGCTGCTGCCCACCACCTCCTCTTCATGCGGCTCCCAGTTGTCAGAGCAGCTGGGCCTCTCTCTGAGGGCTTCTTACCCAGCTGTGGTCTGGTCCAGTGAAGACAGGCAGGAGCAAGTGGGAGGTGACTTGGGAGTCCTCCTAGACTCTGTTGCAGGGAGGCCTATGTGATAGGCTGTCTTCAGACATTCGGGGTGCATACTCCTGGGCTCTGCAGGGGCGTTCTGCAGGGCAACCTGCTTCTTAGGTGTCTCTCCTGACAGCTGTGTGATGTGTCACGGTGGGGTTGAGGAGGTGCGAGCCAGGGGGCCAAGTAAGAGCAGAATTGGAGAGAAGGTGGCACGGAGGACCCAGAATGGTTATCCACATAGAGGCACTGTCTTTGGCTTGGCATTTCCAGGGTATGACCTACAGATCTGTCCTATTTGAGGATGCAGGTAGACATGGGTCCCTAGAGGCATGGCTGCCTTGCCCCATGCTTGTCCTCTGTGTGTCCCCTCTCATTTCTCACTTCAGCTCTTTGGGTCCTCCTGTTCCTGCATAGGGCTGTTCTTCTTTATGCCCTGGACAGGGTGGCCCACCAGACATCACAGGAGACAACTCTGAGGTCCAGCCAGCTCTTAGAACCCTGCGTGGATTAAGCAAGATTGTCTTGGATTTGGTTTAGGGACCCCTAGGTGTGTTGCATAGGCTTTGTCCTGACCCTCTGACCCTGCCCCAGATTTGTGGCCCCAGCTTTGACTACCTGAGTCTCTTGATGGTGACCTGGCCCATCCATGGTCCTCTGAGCCTCTTCGGGTGGGTGCTAAGTCCACGTGGTGAGGGGACATGGCCAGTGGCATGGGATGCAGAAGCTCACATTGGGGCTGGAGGAGGTCAGGGGGCAGCTGGGGTTGCTGTCTGAGCCCCTCCAGCCGCCAGCTGGGCCTGGCATGGTGGACCTTGCCCTCCCTATTGCAGCTGCCACCCGTGTTCCCCATGTCCATGTGAAAACACAGTAGGGGTGCTGGGCAACCCCCTGCCTGGGAAATAATTGAATTCAATCTCTTGCTGACTTAGAAAAGCTCTCCCCAAAAGGAGACAAAGAAAAGAAGTTTTTTGTTGTTGCTGTAGTTGTTTTTTAATTTAATAAACATTACCAGAATGTGATGTCACTTTGGACAGTCTTCAGCCTGAGGTGACCTGCTCCCTGGTGATCACCAAACAAAGACCACCCTGGCATACCTGTTCTCAAAATAAACAGTAGCTATTCCTCAAGCGAGGGGGACATTAGGGCACCATCCGAACTCACCTGAAAACTGGGTGACCATCTGTTAGCCAACTGCCCTTCCCCAAAAGAAAAATAAATTCCTATTTTTATGACAGGAGGTAAGTTTGCAAGTTGGAGCCAGTTTTTGCTGTCCCGGAAGATGGCCTGGCTTCCTGCATGTTTACATCTCAAAGCAGTGGCTCCCAGGTGCTCGGAGAACTTCCTGCCTTGTAAAGCTGGCCTGGGGCTTATTTAGCTTTACAGAAGATTTACATGTGGCTCAAAAGGACCAAGTCAGGCTTAACAATTAGAAGTTTCTAAAGAAAGTACTCTGAAAAAAGGAGGGTGTCCTTTTCCCTCTTTACAACCGTGAAAGTGTTTTTGCTTTAGATTCTTACACCTCTCTTCTACCTCTTTCCAGGGTTTAGTTTTTTTCTTGTTGGATGTTGTTGTTTTTTGCATACTGAGGATTGAACCCAGGGCCTTTACGGTAAACTATATCCCCAGCCTCCCCACTTTTTAAAATTTTGAAACAGAATCTTAAAACAAAAAAGAAAGAAAAAAAGAAACAGAATCTTGCTGAGTCACTGAATTGCCCAACCTAGGCTCAAATTCCTGATCCTCCTGTCTCAGCCTCCCAGAGTGCTGGGATTATAGGCATGTACCACCATGCCTGCTCAGGGTCCAGTTTTCCATCTGGGTAGGTATTCCTAGAGCGGACTCAGGAAGGGGACCTAGAGGAGGGAGGAATGGGAGCATGGCTGTCTGTGAGGAAGCCAGCTGTCCGCACTGTGCCCTTTGGAGGGACAGCCACACATCAAGGTAGTAGGCATAATGAGCCCGTCTCTGAGCCACAACTCAAAGCCAGTCAGCGCATGTATTATGCTACATGCATTTGTAAAGTGCCCTGGCCTGCTAGGCTTTATCCTAGGCATTGGGGGTTGGGTGCTGAGCATGAGCAGTTGCTGTCCTCATGATGGTGGGGGATGGGCAGACAAGTGAAGGGCACGTCAGAGGTTAGAGGGCCCAGGCGGTGGCGTTAGGTTTGTAATCCTACCTCAAGGTGCCGGAGATGGCCACCCTGGGAAGGTAACATCCCCCAGCTACCTTTCAGGAAACATACAGAAGCTTGGCCATAAAATAAAGAAAGTGCTGATGGCTCAATCAGTGAGATACAGATTATTCTCATCGAGGATGGCTGTGACCTGCCCTGGAAGGGCTTACAGTAGAACATGAATAGGGACTTTGAAAGGGGCCACTGGCTTAGAAAACACAGGGGCAGCTCTACTTTCTAGCAGTACTTTGATTGTCTGTGGGTTTTTTTGGTGGTGGCAGGGATGGAACCCAGAGCCTTGTGCTTGCCAGGCAAACACTGTGCCCCAGCCACACCGCATTCCTTCCCTGGAGTTTCTGGCTCACAGGTGTTGTGTCTTCCTCACACCGTGTATTGATGTTGAGAGTGCAGGATGTGAGCTCTGGCCCAGGAGTTAGGAGACCTGGGGTTCTGCCTTCCTGGCTCTCTGCATCTCTGGGCATATCCAGGGTCTTCCCTGATCTATTTCCTCTTTAAACAACAGGAATTAGGCGGTTTTTACCAGTCCAGCAGGTGTGCAATTAGAGTCCCCGCACATCTGAACTGAGGCCATGAATAGAAAAGCTCTTGGGAAAGAGATCACGCGTTCAACTGCCTGGGAAACCTGCTATCGTCCTCCTCCTGTCGGCTGATTCTGTCTTTGCTTTCATCTCACCTCTAGATGGCAGGGCAGGGACCCAGCCAGTGCTGACGCCGTGTGAGACCTCCAGGGATGGAAAGCAGCCGGCCTGGTGACAGCACAGGTAAGAGAGAAGAGGGAAGGTGGCCTTCTCCCCCACCCCAGACCCACCTGCTGTTATCCCCCCAGAGCTGAGACTAAGCTTCTGGCCTTGACAGTAACTGGGAAAAAGATGTTCCTGGGAGTGGCTTCTAGAATGTACAATTTCAGGGTGGGGGCCAGGACTTTGAAGGTCATCCAAAGGACAGAAGCCGTGGGAACAAAGAAATGGCAAAGCCCAGTCTGTTAGACACATGCCAGGAATGATAGAAATCACTGAGGTGTGTTTTAAGGGCTAGAATGGGGAGTTAAGAGGATTCTGCTAATGCAACACGGCAAACTAGCACCTGGGTGGGGAAGTGGGTTAAAACAAGCTGTTGAACAGCGAAGTGTCTCAGGCTGTTAGAGCTTCCTGGGGTCACCCAGAGTTCAGGGTCTTTACTGGCTGGGAGCCTGCATCTACCAGGCAAGTACTCCCGGAGTGGAAAATTTTCCAGTCTGGTCATGTGCTCTTGGCCCAAGCCCTCCTCAGCAGCCCTAGTTCCCGTGAGCTGTTCTCTCTGCTCTTTCTGCAGCCTCTGTCCTGGTGTCCTTGGGTCTGAGAGCAGGGTCTAAGAGTCTGAGAGTCCTGCCCTTCAGCAGAGGTTGGCTCTGGGAGTTGCCCCATGGACCCCAGAGCCTCTGCCCCACTGGCCCTATAGGGAAAACCACCTGCCCTCTTCAGGAAAATCACTGCAGTGGCTTGAAGACAGACAAAAATTAGGCAGTAACCGGGAAAAAGATGTTCCTGGCAAGCTCCAAGGGTAGCAATGTGTTGTGTGGAAGCCACCCATTCTGGACTGGGGCCTGACACAGAGCCTATGGTAGCATTGGCAGTGGCGGTAGCACAGCTGGGCTGTCACAGCCTGACCTCATTTTAGAACCTGAGCTCCTGCAGGATGCAGACATTATAGAAAGTCTAGAGTGTGCATACCAGATGCTTCTGCGGCAGGGCCCTTTCCCCAGATAAACTCACAAACAGGACTCAGATATTGGGGGCAGCGCTGGTTGACATGAGAGACAGAGGCCACCAGAGTCCTCTGCCTTCCCTAGGGAGGCTCCTGCGGTGAGCCTGTGATTTTAGGAAAGAGTCTGCAAAACACTGACTGAAATTCTGGAGCTCAGGACACATGGGAGCTCCAGGGCCAGCCCTGGACAGCAGCTATATTCTCATGGCCCCTTAAGCTGCCTGCCTGGCTTGTTTTACGGAGTGGTTCATTCTAATGGGCCATGTTTGTCAGAGAATTGAGAGTTTATCTATTTTATTCATATATATTTTTTGTGGTCCTGGGTAGAACTCAGGACCTCCAGCATGCTAGGAAAGAGCTCTCTTACTGAGCTACATTCTTAGCCCCTTTTAATTTATATATATGTTACATGATTTTAGGATCATGGCAAACTGTACATAACATAAAGTTCTTGTAAACCATTTCAAAAATACAATTCACTGGCATTAAGCACATTAGCAATGCTGTGAAACCATTGCTGCCGTCTATTTTCAGATCTTTTATTTTGTTACCCCAGGAACTCCGTACCCGTTGAATAATAATCCCCATTTGGCAACTTCTTATTGTTTCTGAACCATTTAAAATTTAAATGCCTTGTGTGATGGTTCATGTCTGTAATCTCAGCACTCTGGATTATAAATTCAAGCCCAGCCTGGGCAACTTAGTTTAGGGAGATCCTATCTCAACATGAAAAGTAAAGAAAACAATTGAGGATATAGCTCAGTGTGAAGGCCCTGGGGTTCAATCCCCAGTACCAGAATCAATTGATCCAGTAAAAATAAAGATAAAACATTCTTTTTCATGATGACTGAGGAGCATTCCCTGTAAGCCAGAGGCCATGTATCTATAATTGCACCATAGAAGATTGTGCCTTGGGACAGGCTTGGGCTCAAGCACATCCCACTCCAGTTTCAGGACCTGCAGAGGCCTGTGCTGGGCTTGTGTGTGCTCCATGCCCTTTTGCAGGTAGAGATACAAAGGCTTCATCCTGGTGTCCCCAGGGTGTTGGGCACAGAGATCTTTTGGTCTGGAGGAGGCAGCCTCTGGTAGATGTGTAACCAGGTTTAGCCAGGTGAGGCACAGACCAGGGTGTTGGGAGCTGTTGAAGCTGGAAATTGACTTAGGGCATGATGCAGACATGATCATTCCAAGAACAAAGAGAACCTAGGGCAAGTCACGTAAAGATGCTACTTCAGCCTAGAGAACGCCTGGCCCCAAGGCAGTCTGAGCGGTGGGTTGCTAGGACAGCGGGGTGTCATGTGACATTAGGTTGCTAAAAGGTATAAATAAACGCCCCTACGTTGAGGGGCCAGTTCCTTTCCTCCCATCAGGAGGATAAGAGCTCCACCTGACTCCAGCTTTGTCTCTCTCTTTATTTTCTCATCCTCTCTTAGTCCTTCACCCCAAGAACCTTAGGAGCCACATGGGTCGCGGCACCAGGGGAGCTCTGGGACTTTGATGGATAAGGGGTCACTCAGGGATGCAGGCTCTTCCCATTTGAGTATAGCTTGTATTTACCACCGGGTGCCGATTTGGACACCTATTGCCCTAAATACTTCTGTTGGCCAACAGTTGGGTGCAGCTAGAGAAACATTCTTATAATCAGTTGCACTCATTGTACTGGGGTATTCAGTTCCTGCCAATATGTAATTTAAATCGTCATTTTTGTTTTCAAATTATGACTCTTAGTAAAATGATTTTTCGTGACCAAGCCCTAGAGGAGGCAGATGGCATTGTTTTTCCAAGAGGAAACCAGGTCCCTGTGCTCGCTTTGGCAGCACATATACTAAAATTGGAAACCAGGTCCTTTAAAGGCGCTTTCCATGATCCCCTCCCCGTTATTTCCTTTAAAAATGATAAAGATTTAGCCAGGGATACATCTCAGAGGTACAGTGCCTGCTGGCAAGCACGAGGTCATGAGTTCCATTCATGGAACCAATAAACAAAATTATAAAGATTTAAAAATTATTAATACTTGAATATTCCCATACAATGTGAAACAGTGCAGATGAAGTGAAGCCCCTCTTTTTTTTTTGCGGCACCAGGGATCGAACTCACAACTTCGCACCAACCAGGCAGGCGCCTAAGTGAAGCCCCTCTTTGACCTTTGCAGCCGACCCTACTGTCTTTCATGTCCAATCAGAGGGGACCACTGTCCCTGTCCTGGACTCTGCAGGTTCATATTCACAGAGAGACATCAGGTTTTATTTTTCATAAATTAGATCAGATGATTCATGCTGGTTTTTCAACTTTCTTTTCAGTTTCTCCTAAAATGTTCTGAAAGTGTTTCCACTTTGACATATATAGTTCTTTCCCAGTCTTTTCCGCAGCTACACGGTATTTTATGTTATGAACGAGACACCCCCAGATATGCCCCAAGATACTCTCGTGTTCCCGTCCCCTTAGGTAGTTCCCTGTATATTGCGAAGCAGGGATAATATCCACTTCCTCATTCTGCTTGGTTTGATAGATAAAAAGATGCTACACTGTCATTTCCCAACTAGTGAGGTTCAACCTCTTCTCATCATATCTACATGAGTCTTTTATATATTCTAGATATGTCATTCATCATATATTGTCACATTTTTTTCCTAAACCCGTACTGTCCATTATGTATCTGTTATCCCATCCGTCTGTATAAGTTTAAATTTAGATTTAAATTAACTTCAGTAAAATAAAAAAATTTCATAGATGCCAGAAATAATTCTCTCGAATTTTTAATGGAACCTTTTTATACAAATGTGGTTTATTTGCTATTTTGGAGTAGAACTTTGGCTTTCTCTTCACTGTCTTCTGATTGTTTTTTATAGAGTCAGGTTTTCTACCTATTCTTGAGTTAGTATTAATTTATATTTTCTTACAAAATGGTCTCTATTTTTTTTATTTTTACTTTTTTGGTCTTTTTGAGACAGGGTCTCATTATGCAGTTCAGGCCGGCCTTGAGCTCACTTTGTAACCCAGGCTGGTCTCAAACTTGCAGTGATCCTCCTGCCTCAGCCTCCTGAGTGGTGGGATTACAGGTGTGTACCACCACACCTGGTTTACCATATAAATTTTCAAATTTATTGATATAAAGTCCATATATAATATTTTAAGATTTTCAGAATCCTTTTTGTACCTATGTGTTCCCTTTATTGTCTCTGTTTTTATCTTTCTACTTTTTTGAGTTTATTTTGTTGTCTTTGTAATGTTGAACTCTGTTATTTATTTGTTTACTTATTGGTACTGGGACTCTAGCTCAGGACCTGTGCTTGCCAGGCAGGTACTTATGCCACTGAGCTACATCCCCAGTCCTGAAATCTGTTATTTAGAGTTTTCTCTTTTCTCACCTTTATTGTTCCAGGACCTTCTTATTGAATATCAACTTTCTTTTTTCTTTTTCTTTTTTTTTTTTTTTTGAGACAGGGTCTCTCCATGTAGTACAGCCTAGCCTTGAACTCACTGTGTAGCCCAGGTTAGCCTTGAACACATAGCAGTCCTGCCTCAGCCTCCCAAATGCTGGGATTATAGGTGTGTACCACCGTGTCTGGCTAAATGTGAACTTTTTATTGAAATGTAACACACACAGGTAAGTGCACAAATCACAAGCCCTGTAAATTCTCACACCCATGTAACCAGCACCCACGACCAGAGACAGCATTGCCCAAACCTCAGAACCCATGCCCTTTAATGTAGCCATTACCCTGATTCCTAACTCACGACTTAGTTTTTTAGCTTTTTGCTCTTCATATAAGTGGAATCATATGGTATATATTCTTTATTTTTTATCTTTTTTTTTTTTTTTGGTACTGAGAATCGAACTCAGGACCTCGTGCCTGCCAGGTAGGTGCTGTGCCACTGAGTTATATCCCCAGAGCTGTATTCTTTAGGGTCCAAAGGACATGTATTCTTACAGCTCCTTATATCCTGAAGCTAGGCAGGTAAAGCACCTCTGTAGACCTGTGCGCCTTGGATATAAGACGTGGCTGGGAGCAGTGTGGGGTATTCTCCCAAGTAAACTGCATTAGTTTAATATAGGGGCAGCACAACACCTGTCTTGGGTGCTAATGCCTCAGCTCTGTTGGTTTTGTTGGAGAAAGGTAGGTTACCAAACAGCAGAGGGCCTAGCAGGTCTATGCATCATAGCTGCCAACCTGGAGCATACCCAGTGAGTAGAGGGGCCACAACAGTGACTTGGGGCTTGATCACCCTAACACCGAGTGCCTAGGGGTGCCCTCTATGTTTTGAAGCTTGGCCATTTTCTTCTTGCTGCCTGGGGACTCCCAGGAGACTCCCCCTGGCTCTTTTCCTTAGAGTTCTCTGCTTGGAGGACCTGTCCTTGTCCATATCCTTGGCACCTGAGCCAGTCACTTATCCTTCCTGCATTTTTTCCTTTTCTCTCCACTCCTCTGCCTGCCTTTGTCGTATCCTTTCTTTTTTCCCCTACTCCCTCTTTCCTATTTTCCTTCCTCCACTGGAGACTCTGTGCTTTCCCTCCAGCTCCTCTCCATCCTCCCGTGCACCCATTCCTCTCACCCCATCAGCAGCTGCTGACCTCTCCTCATTCTCTTTCCCTCTGGCAGGAGATGGGCTGGTGATGAAGATTAAGCAAGAGAAGCCAGAGCGGCTGCTGCAGACACTGGTGGGGCAGGCTACACTCCCGGAGAAGGACAAGGAGAACATCTGTCAGCAGCATCAGGGCCTCCCGTCATGCCAGACCATGGGCCGGTTTCGGGCTCTGGGGGCGCAGGAGGAACCTGGGTGTCCAGGGTGGGCCCCTCCTCCTGAGACCGATGTGAGGCTGGCAGGCCGGGCCCCAGGGACAGGCGCAAGCCCTTTGAGCCATGCACTTTCCGCGGGTGAAGGTCACTTTGTGTGCATGGACTGTGGGAAGAGGTTCAGTTGGTGGTCATCTCTGAAGATCCACCAGCGCACCCACACTGGGGAGAAACCCTACCTGTGCGGCAAATGTGGCAAGCGGTTCAGCCAAAAACCCAACCTGGCTCGCCACCAGCGGCACCACACGGGCGAGCGGCCTTTCTGCTGCCCCGAGTGCACCCGGCGCTTCAGCCAGAAGCAGCACTTGCTCAAGCACCAGAAGACCCACTCTCGACCCACCACCCACTCATGTCCCGAGTGTGAGCGCTCTTTCCGCCACCAGGTGGGCCTGCGCATCCACCAGCGCGCACACGCCCGGGACCGCCAGGGCGCACGCACCCGCCTACAGGAGGCGCTGCGGGACCCTGCGGTGCGCAGGGCGTGTCGCCTGCAGCCAGGTTCACCTCGAGGGCGTCCCGAGTGGGCCTGGCTAGGGTTGTGCCAGGGTTGGTGGGGCCAGTCTGATGCCCGGATCTCAGTCCCAGGCCCCTCGCGGCTCGGCGGGGAGCAGCGCCAGTTCATCTGCAACGAGTGCGGCAAGAGCTTCTCGTGGTGGTCATCGCTGAACATCCACCAGCGCATCCACACAGGCGAGCGGCCCTACGCCTGCCCCGAGTGTGGCCGCCGCTTCAGCCAGAAGCCCAACCTCACACGGCACCTGCGCAACCACACTGGGGAGCGGCCGCACCCTTGCCCGCACTGCGGCCGCGGCTTCCGCCAGAAGCAGCACCTGCTGAAACATCTGCGCACGCACCTGCCTGGCACGCAGGCGGCACCGTGCTTCCGCTGTGGGCAGAGCTGCCCGAGCCGCGCCGCGCTGCGCGCCCACCAGCGCATGCATGCCTCCGAGCTGCTTCACCCTGGGCCCGCGCTCCTGGGTGGGGAGTCACATCCTGAGCCACCCACCGAGGGCTCCGGGGGCCCGGACTCTATGCAGCTCTGTAGTCCCCAGGGGACAGGGGGTGCTCTGTGGGGCCGGGGCCGCTCGGGCCAGGCGGGGCCCAGCGAGCAGCGCCAGTTCATCTGCAACGAGTGCGGCAAGAGCTTCTCATGGTGGTCTGCGCTCACCATCCACCAGCGCATCCACACGGGCGAGCGGCCCTACGCCTGTCCTGAGTGTGGCCGCCGCTTCAGTCAGAAACCCAACCTCCTACGGCACCAGCGCAACCACACGGGGGAGCGGCCCTACCTGTGTGCTGCTTGTGGCCGCGGCTTCCGGCAGAAACAGCATCTGCTCAAGCACCAGCGTGTCCACCGCGGAGCCCTGGTGCCCCGGCCTGGTGCCTGTCAGGAGATGAAGGAGGAGGAGGAGGAAGAGGTGCTGTAGTGTGCGTGTGTGGTGTGTGTGGAGACCCGGGAGGGCCGGCATGCTGGGGAGACCCACGCAGAAGGTAGTTTCTCCAGGTGCTGAAGCCTGAGAACGGAATTTCAGCAGCATCCTGAGCGTGCCTGGCAAAGCGTCCAAGTTGTGCTGAAAGCGGAGGTGAGAGCCACACTCCCCTCCCCGCAGAGCCTGGGCCCCACGGTGTGCTGTGCTCCTCCAAGAGGTAGACGTTAGGCCGCTCAGGCTCTGGGTGAGGGGGCTGTTGTGGTCTCTGAGAGGCTCCTGGTGTGAAACGGCCAGGATTGGTGAGCTGTGTCCCCAGTCTGCCACACTCAGGCTGCAGGTAGCCTCGGGTCTGTCTGCATGGAACAGTGGCCACAAACTCCCGAGACAACGATGGAGCAGAGGTGGTGGGTAGTGAGGGGCAAGCATATTCCCAACACCAAGGGCGTTGTTCCTCCTTAATGACTGTCCAATAAATATTTAAATATTTCTGGAGAGCTGAATCGTTTGGTGTTCCTTCTCCAAGACTGGGTGTCCCCACTGCCCAGGGTGCTGGGGATAGTGACTGGCTGGCTATGACTGACTTGGATCTTTACCCACCCACTAGTTGAGAAGAGAAAAATGAAGGGCTGACAATTCCACATGGTCTCTGAGCCACCCTTGCTGAAGCTTGGGTCACACAGTGCTCCAGGGGATCCATCTGCCCATAACTGGGGCAGGGAACTTGCCCTGAGCACAGCGAATTCCCTCTGCCAGCTCTTGTTCCAGGTGGAGCACAGTTTTCTCCCTTCTCTCCTTCAAGTCCATTTGATACCTGTTCCTGCATAAGCCTGGGTCACTTGCCACCTTCAACTCACCTCTCCTGGTCCTGGTCCAGTTCTTTGATCACAAACTATGAAATCCCGCACTGAGGTGTGGCAGGGTCATTGCCCACATGGGTGCTTAGCTCTTGGAATCATGAAACCAAACCAGAAGGATTTTCCTGGACACCCCTCTGACCCTCACCAGCCCTGGGTGCCCCTTGCCTCCCCCTCCGGCCCTGCCCTTCTCCTGCAGCTCCTTTCCCAGCCTGCTTTGACCTACTCAGAAAGTGCGCAGTGCCCTTGGTCACATTAAAACCTAATCTAGTCATGGAGGGAATTCCGAGGTCATTTGCTTCTTCCTCTTTGCCACTTAGCAAATCCCAAAGCCAATCTAAGCAAGTTCACCCACTCCAGGGAAATATCTCTGGGCACCATCGTTCACTCCTGGGTGGGAGCCACTATCTGCAACATTGGACCTCTAGAAACACTGGATCCCCGCAGGATCAGGTGGTGTAGATGCTGAAGAGAGTGAACTGGCAGGGGTATCCTAAAATAGAATGTGTTCTCTTTCACAAATGACCTGTGTTTGACAGTAAATTATAGTGCAGTGTTGGTAGAACTAGAGGTGAATGAGGCCTAGCTGCAGTTCCCCACTCCTGCAAATTCATGAGGATACCCGCTCATTTTCCCTGGGTGACCGACTCACACACTAGTGCTTTGGGTCATAAGGGGATATGGCTGAATCCCCTAGAGTGATGAGTTACCAATGTGTGTGCCCACTCAACAGGTTAGGCCTACTGTGTGCCAGGCATGTTACTAGACTTCTGGAATGCAGCCATAAGTAAGACTCTGTCCCTGGCCTTGAGCTCAAAGATCTCCATGGAAAGCCATTTTAATAACACAAATGACTTAGAAAATCTATACAGTTAATTTGGGACATCTCAGCAAGGCTTTTTTTTTTTTTTTTGTGGCACCAGGGATCGAACTCACAACCTCGCACCTGCCAGGGCAGGCACTTAAGCAACTGAACCAAACTCCCGGCCCTGGTTTTTTTTGGAGCAGGGTCGCACTATGTAGCTCAGGCCGGCCTTGCACTCGCGTTGTAGCCCAAGCCGGCCTCGAACTCAACGCTCCTCCTACCTCAGCCTCCTGAGTGCTGGGATTAAAGGCATGCGCCACCACGCCCGGCTTCAGCAAGGCTTTCTTACTCCTAATATCACATGGTTGGTGATGTCAGTAGGGCAGTGATTTTGCCACTTGACAGGAAAATGAGGCTGGGCCAGTGTGACTTGTCCTTTGCTGCAGACTGATGGTAGGTCCCAGGCCTCCTGCATCCAGTATCAAAATCATGGACTTCTTCAAGAATGGCATGGCACTGTCAACTCCATTTTTCATTCTCTTTCATTTAAAGTGAAAACAGTGGGTCAGATTATTTCAAGAAGAGATGTCTCATAAAATCAAAGACAAAGCACGGCATCGTGGTGCACACCTCTAATCCCTGCACTTGGGAGGCTGAGGTAGGTGGAGAATTGTGTATTCGAGGCCGGCTTGGGCTACAACGTGAGCAACGCCGGTCTGAACTACATAGTGTGATCCTGCCTCAAAAAAAAATGGAGATGGGAGTTTGGCTCAGTGGCTTAAGAGCCTGCCTGGCAGGCGCAAGGTTGTGAGTTCGCTCCCCGGTACTGGGGGAAAAAAAAACTCAAAGACAAGATCAGACTTGTTATCCTAGTGTCTTCTGATTTACAATACTGTGGAAAGATTACAGAGTTGCATAGGGGAATGAAAACAACCATGAGTTCATAAAGATCTTAAAGGATTCCTGTCCTGTCTGCTGTCAGGCTTGCAATAAGCCACATGCACTGGGTGTGGCTGGGGCTTCTGGAATCCCTTGTTCTTTTATTAGGAACAGGCTTTTATTAGAAAAACACTCTAGGTACTTGGACAGTGGCAGTTTTTTGGCAAGCACCATGAACATCAGGTCTACCAGTGAGGCCGCCAGGCTCTGCGGGAGGGCTTGGTGCTCGTTACCTGGCCCCATGGTGTCAGGGCACAGCCATGGGGATCTGTCCGAGGAGAGGGGGTCACAGAGGCCAAGGAGCAGCTGCTCAGCATGCAAAAGGTGCCAAGGGACAGAGCAGGCCCAGTGCCAGTGGGGACCTGGCAGAGAAACTGACAAAGAAAGGCATGCTTCTGAAACCTTTTATTATTATTATTATTATTTATTTTTTTTTTTTGCGGTACTGGGGATTGGACTCACAACCTCGCGCCTGCCTGGGCAGGTGCTTAAGCCACTGAGCCAAACTCCCAGTCCTGGTTTTTTGAGGCAGGGTTGCACGATGTAGCTCAGGCTGGCCTTGCGCTCGAGTTGTAGCCCAAGCTGGCCTTGAACTCACAACGCTCCTCCTACCTCAGCCTCCTGAGTGCTGGGATTAAAGGCATGCGCCACCACGCCTGGCTCCTTTTACTGTTTTTAACATGGTTTGAGTTGGGTAAAGAAATATCTTTGACCTTTTGGCAAGAAGAGGAATGTTGAGACCTAAAATAGTTTGTTCTCATTTATCACTGTTCTTTCTAGGCTCAGGTGGGGACAGTGCAGAGGGAACAGAGGTATCATTTAGGTTGTCCCTTAGGCTAAAGGAGGGATGGGCACCCAGGTTGGAGGGGAAAGTGTCCAAGGTCAGTGCCATCCAACAGCACACGTTGTGACAATTGAATATTCTGTCAATGCTTCCAATACCATTCTCATTGACTAATGTGGCTGCTCAACACTTATAATGTGGCTGAGAAACTGGATTTTAACTTGTCTTTCATTTTAATTAATTGAAATGCCTAGGAATGATTCTCCTATTGGCAAGGAGCTAGAAGCCTTATCTTCCCTTCCTTGCCTCCCCTCCTTTTCACATATGGCCCAAATCTAAAAAGACCTTTGGTCCTTTTGTTGGGAGAACTAGATAGATAGTTCTGGCTTTTGCTATTTAAGTTATGGGGCCCTGGCAAGGTATAATAACAACTACTATTTACTGAGTGCTGGACATTTACAAGCACTCAATAAATGGTGGCTATTATTATTATTTTAAATAAACTCCATGTGTAAGCCAGATATGAGACACACACCAGTAACCTCAGCACTCCAGGAGGCTGTGGGAGTAGGGCCTCAAGTTTGGGCCCAGCAACTTAGTGATTTAGTGAGATCCTGTCTCAAAAAAAAACCAAAAAACAAAAAAAAAGTTCCAGGAATGTAGCTCAGTGTGAAGGCCCTAGGTTCAGTCCCCACTACTGCAAAAAGTGAACAAACAAGATTAAACAAATAAGGGCTAGAGATACAGGCCACGAGCACAGCGCCTGCCTGGCAAGTGTGAGGTCCTGAGTTTGATTCTCGGTATCAAAAAAAAAAAAAAAATTAAATGCCATGCATATCTGCTAATAGAGCGTGTGTGTCTGAGGAGAGAGAAGAAAATGTTTCCCCTCTATTTAGTTCAGTGTTTAAGAATATGAACCGTTGCCTGGATTAAGCAGGCCTGCCACAAGTTAAGGGTTTGGCTGAATTGATGTTGTAGGTTTTATCTTGGGTTTTAATTCTAAAGTTTGGATTAGATGAGACCTCACACCAAGAGTTGCACATCTTCACCCTGCTGCAGCCCCTCCCAATTCTCTGCAACCCCTCCCAATTCTTATAAAGTTGTGCTTGGGGCCACATTTTAGCCTGCAGCTCCTCATGTCTCATTAGCATGTTTGGGGCCATATTTCCCTCTTCAGCTGCTCACTTGAGCTGTCAGATGTAGCTTGGAGCCATTCGTGCATTCATTCATTCATTCATTCATTCATTTGACATAGACTGAAGATTATTGTTATATCCTGGATCCTTAGGATATGGGGATGCTAAAAACACAGTCCTTGTCCTTTGAAGTTTACAGCCTGATGGGAATAGCAAAAGTGTGCTGAATTCCAAATCTGAGGCCAGCACTGGATGCTTTGGAGAGAGGTATGAGGGACACTGTCTGATCCCTGGGAACAGGAGACCCTTGTGAGGGTGGGGTGGTTGTCACTCCAAGGGTGAGGCCCCAGCTGTGTTTTTTTCTATTTTGGCACAGCTAACCTGGAGAGTGCTGCTAAATATATATGTGCCATCCTCAGATATATTACTGATTCTGCTTTTGAAAACCTTGGTCTTCACAGAATGTTCCCATTTCTCTTGTGGCATGTGGGCGATATGGAAACCTGTTAAACCTGTTGTCCTGGCAGGTGACAACTTCTGCAAGAGGAGCTGGAGTGCTGGGAGGTGTGGCTGTTGTGCGAGCAGAGAGGGTGGGCTGCCATTAGGGGTCAGGAGGTCCTGTTGTCACTGACATGGGAAGTCCAAACTTGTCCCTGGGATAAAACATTGATCCTAACCAGCATACCCCTCCCTGCTGCCTCTATTTAAAACACCAGTCTCTTTGGGATGACAGTGCACGTGCCCAGGGACCTCTGTGAGGTGCTGTAGGAGCAGTGCGGGGGAGAAGTCAAGGATGGGTCAGACTGGGCCAGCTGGGACCTGCTGGCCACCAGATCTGGTGTCTGTGCAAGGTGCTGACCTACTGTCTAGGGGCCTTAGTCCCTAGTGTCCACAAGGCACAAGGAGAACCAGTGGGACTGAAGCCCGGAGGAAGTCTTCACGACCCTGAAAACCCGAGATGCTCAAGGCACCGCTCTCACAGCCACACCCATCATCGGCCAGAAGAAACTTTGCCTGGGTCTTGGAGATCGCAGTGATTCCCTTCCCCTGGCAGCTACTAAGGGGCCACAGTAACGTAAATTAACACCCATGTGTTGTTCTTCTGGCACTTGTAACTCTAAAATCATGTTCCATCCTAGGCCTGTTTATCTGTCAAATGTAAATTTTGAGCCACTCAGACAGGGAGGAGATTACTTTTGCTTACCATCATCTTTTTTTCTTTTTCTTTTTTGGTCTTTTTTTTTTTTTTTTTTTTTTTTTAACAAACTGTGTGGCCTCTTTCAATGCAGACAGCCCACAGCAGGGACTGGGCAATGGTTCAAGGCCATGCTTTGCAATTGCATGGGTACACTATGAAAGACTCACACAGATTCTTTTTTGGTCTTTTGAGAAGGGTTTCCTTATGTAGTTCTGACTGGACGAGAATTCATTATGTAGCCCAGGCTGGCTTTGAACTTGCAGTGAGGGTCCTGCTTCAGCATCCCAAGTGCTAGGATTACAGGCATGCACCATCATGCCCAGAACCATCACATCCTTTGTGTCCGGAGGTCTTGTGGAGGGGGCTGTCTGGGGCCCAGCATGGTGCAGTGGCCAATGCCAGAGTCGTAAGGCTGCCTCTCCACTTGGGCTTTGCCACTTAAGAACTGTGGGTCTTAGGGGAAGTCACTCTGCTTTATTTTTCCCATCTATAAAATGGGATAATAACAGCTGCCCAAGGAGACTGCACAGGGATATTGGAAGTTCCCACGAGCTAATACATGGGGAAAGTTCGTAAAAGGCAGAGGTGTGTACAGCTAAGAGGTGTTATTATTATTATTATTATTATTATTATTATTATTGCGGCACCAGAGATTGAATTCACAACCTCGCACCTGCCAGGGCAGGCGCTTAAGCCACTGAGCCAAACTCCCAGCCCTGGTTTTTTGAGGCAGGGTCGCACTATGTAGCTCAAGCCGTCCTTGCGCTCGAGTTGTAGCCCAAGCCAGCCTCGAACTCACAAAGCTCCTCCTACCTCAGCCTCCCGAGTGCTGGGATTAAAGGCGTGTGCCACCACGCCCTGCTGAGGTGTTATGATTTAATGGCAGGGGGACCTGAAATTTAGCCTGTCACACCTGCTGTTTTTCTGTGGTCTGTCTTCAGCTTGATCTCAGAGGTCTGAGCGCCATTCCCTCCCCCGTCCCCTCTGGCCCTCCTAGTGACAGGACCCAGGCTGTCTAGGAGGGGGCTTTGCCAAGGATGGCGGTAGGGGCCGCTGGCTGTGTGATTCTGTCCTCTGGATCTCTCATCCATGAACCCCACACTGTCCGATGCTCCCCTTTCCTGTCCTACTCAAAGAAGGGGTGCTTCGTCCAGCTCCCTCATCCTGCATCCTAGTGGCTGGGAGCGGTAGGCTGGGGAACCTGGGGGGCCCGGAACCGGCCCCCACCGGCCTCCTCTCCTGCCAGAGCAGGCGCAGCGCTAGCAGCTAGCAGCTTTCCTTCTTCCGCCACCAGGTTGTCGGCGTTGGACCTCCCAGCCTCACGGGACTGCTGCGCGGCTGCGGACGTCGCGACTGCGGCGCTGCGGCGGGGACGAGACCGGGGAGGCGGCGCCATGTGAGTCCCGGCCTGGAGGGCGGGCAGCGGCGGCGGCTACCGTATTTACCGAGGCCAGTGCGGGACCCTGAGGGGCGGGTCACCGCAGGCCGCTACCGTATTTGCGAGAGCTGCGCGGTCCTCACCGGGAGCAGCGGTGCAGCGGCTTAATTACGTGTTTACCCGGGTCGTAGGGGTGCTTTGGGGGCGCTGCGGGCGCGGGGGGTGGGTTGCATCGGTTTCCCCGGGGAGCCCGGGCGGCAGCAGCACAGCGCCGGCCGCGGCTGGGTGGCGGCCTAGGTATCTTCGTGGGGGTGGGGCCGCGACGCAGGGGGACCGGGTGGCTCCAGGGACGCTGCGGCCCCAGGAGTTGGCGATGCTGTGCGCGGGGGTTGGCGGGGTGCGGGAAGCGCTCTGGATTCGTGCAGCTGCTCGGCAATCGCAGGGGTGCGGGAGGCTCCTGTCTTTATGGGGGCGGGGAGCAGAGGCGCGGGAGTCGCTGCGGGAGCCGCACCGTGTTTGCGTCACACGGCGCGGACTCTAGAGGAAAGCGTCGCCGCTGGAGACCCGGGGAGGAGCCGGGGCGCAGCTCAGGCTGTGAGTGTAGCCGGGAGGGAGGAACGGGGCCCAGGCCTTGGGACCCTGGGGAGGGCGGGGCCTCCGTCGAGGGTACAGCGGGGAGAGAGTATGCTGTCCAGCCAGGGACAGGCGAGGTTGGTGGAGGAGCTGTCACGGTTCATCTCTGTAAATGTCAGCGCAGCTGACTGGGGAAAGACTTGTGGGTGGGGTTCGTGGCCAGGGTACTTGTCCCCGTTACCCAGGCCGAGTGAATGCTGCCCCTGGCCTGAAGGTCAGTGAAGACACAGATGTGCTTTCTGAGAGTGCACTCTGCAGGTGCATGAAAGGAGGCTACAAGAATAGAGAGGGCATACAGGACATTCGAGGGGGCACCGGCCAGCCTCCCTGATGGGGCGCAGAATGGGTGGAAGCCTCACGCCCAGGAGTTCTCTTGGAGGGCATGGGAGTGGTGGCATTAGACGGTCCCCTACAGGAGCAGTGGCCTTTTGGGAATGGATGGTCCTGCAGTAGCTGAGATGGGGGTGACGGGTTCCTCTGTGCGCCCGTGTGTGTGAGTGTGTGTGTGTGTGTGTGTGTGTGATGTGTGTACTGAAGGGTGTGTAGTTAGTGGGCATCTGGTACACTGAGAAGAGCTTTCAACAGTGAGTCACAAGATTTAGGGGTTAAGTCACCTTGCTGTGTGACCTTGGACAAGTATGTTTACTTCCTTAAGCTTCAGTTGCATTCATAAATGGGGCTCACCCACCTGCTGTGCACCTGTGTGGGGCTGCTGTGAGGACAGTGGGAAAGGATTTAAGGGGGGTGCAGTGAACTGGGAAGGGGAACCCTAGGAGGACCAGGAGAAGGGACCCAGGTGCTTAGCAGCTTGTTATACTTTGAGCATGTGGCTCAGCCTGGGGCCAAGCCTTGTTCTGCTCAAGATGAGACCGGTGCTCCTCCCACACTGTTCAGTGCCTTGTAGCCTTTTAACCCAAGCCCCATTTTGACAGAGGAGCTGCCTTTAATGTTTAGCCCAGGGAGGTCCCTTCCCAGTTTACAGGGTTTTTTGTTTTCTGCTAGCAGCTTTGCAAAAATGTCTTCACACCATCGATGACCCCACCCTTCCCTTCAGCATTGGGGTGCACTTCCCTTTCCCTTTCCTTGAATCTGGTTGGAGATATAAGATTTCCCAGTTGAAGACTTACTTAAAATATCCAGAGTCCATGAATATTACCTTCTGCACGTGTTCTGTGCTTTTGTGTGGCGGGCGGGCACAGTGCTGGGCGTTGCAGTTAGGGTACGGCAACTCTGTCCTGATGATGAGAGTCGCAGGGTTGGATAGCAGGCTTCAAAGAAAAGCTGGAGGAGTCAAGGAAGGTTTCTAGGTGGAGGTGGCACTTGAGAAAAGTCCAGGGCAGGCTGTGATTAACGGGTAGAGGGGGAAGCAAGGGGAAGTTTAGCTGGAAGAAAAACGTATCAGAGGTTGAAAGAGGTAAGCGATCCGCTGGGGTGGTGGTTGGCTGACCCTCGCGTCCACTCTGACCCCTCTCTTGCTTCTGTCTCCTCAGGGGCTCGTGATTGCAGCTGGAAGCGCCCATGACGGAGCTGGTGTCCTCCGAGGACGGGTCCCCTACAGGGGACGGGGAGGAGGGTCTGGGGGACGAGCGAGGCCTGGTCATCCACCACCCTGCGGAGGAGCAGCCCTATAGCTGCCCGCTGTGCGGCCAGACCTTCTGGCAGCAGCCCAGCCTGGTGCGGCACCAGAAGGCGCACGCCGGGGCTGGGCGCACGGCTGCCTTTGTGTGCCCAGAGTGCGGCAAGGCCTTCAGCGTCAAGCACAACCTAGAAGTACATCAGCGCACGCACACCGGCGAGCGGCCCTTCCCCTGCCCCGAGTGCGGCCGCTGCTTCAGCCTCAAGCAGAACCTGCTCACGCATCAGCGTATCCACAGCGGCGAGAAGCCGCACCAGTGTGCGCAGTGTGGCCGCTGCTTCCGCGAGCCGCGCTTCCTGCTTAACCACCAGCGCACGCACGCACGCATGCCCACGCCGCACCCGCGCCGCCCTGGCGTGTTCGGGGAGCGGCGCCCCTACTTCTGCCCGCGCTGCGGCAAGAGTTTTGCGCGTGAGGGCTCTCTCAAGACCCACCAGCGCAGCCACGGCCACGGGCTCGAGGCCCAGGCGGCCCATTTAGGCAGCGTGCTATGACGCCTACGCCATATCACCATGGGTTGCCTCCAGACCTGGAGCCGCGTCCGGAGGCCTTGGAAATAGTACTGGGCTGTGGCCGCCGCTCAGAATGGGCATCTGGGAGAAGGGAAGAACTAGGGGTCTGAAGGGCTCGGGCCGCCCTCTTCCTCTCCTTACCCAGGGCCCGCCGGTTGGCTGTGCGCGCACAGTGGCATTTGGCTCCTGCGTTGGTTTTGCTCCGCAGGCTCCTGCTGCCTACAGCAGGTGAGCTCCGCAGGTGGAGTTCAAGGGTGGGGTGTGTGGTGTTGAGTCTCCATATCTGGTGGAGGTGATGGGTGTTCTGGGTGTGCAGGTGGTACAGACCTCTGTGTGACCCGCTGCTTACTGGATCTTCGTTCCCAGAATGTCAGAGTTGAAAGCATCTTGGAAAGGACAGCTTGCCACGGTTCCCCAAACCCATCCTCAGGCCTCAAGGTCTCCTGCCTCCGGCTCCCACTCTCTGGTGTCCTGGGGAAATTATCCCACTTCATGTCTCAGTTTGTGCATCTGTAAGTTGGGGATAGAGACCAGAGACTCCTCCTCTTGGGATATTGTGAGAATTTGCCTGAGAAGGGTGAAACCACTTGTCCAAAAAGCTTTGGCTGAGAACTCACTCTGTGCCACCTGCTCTGCTGTGTTCCACTCTGGAAAGAGCCACAGGTGAGGACCCTGGGCCCAGACGTGTGGGCGCTGACACCAGTGTGTGATCAGTGCCTACACAGAGGGCTGTGGGCTATGCAGTAGGACAAACTGTAAAACGCTGTGGGATCAAAGGTGACTGGCTTCACCCAGGGGACTCTGATGGCTTTGGACCCAGTCCTCAGGACAAATAGAATTGCTGCAGGAAGAGCCAGCCTGTGCAGGGATGTCTTCAAGGAGAGCTTTCCACTGAGGAGGCTCAAATATGCCTTATGAAGGACTTGGTGGTCAGGGGGAAGGCACATCTGTGATTTAAATGATAAGCACACAGTGAGTTCAGAACTGAGGCACTGGGAGGGCAGATAGAAAAGCAGGAGCCTTGGGGTGATCCAGCAAAAGAAACGAGGCCCCAGCTAGGCTCCTTGACCACGGTTGTGCGGTGATAACCAGGAAAGCTGGGACTCTGCCAGTTGCTGCCCTGAGTTCGGGGCCTCATCCGTTGTTCAGCAGATGAGGAACCTGAGGCTTGATCTTGCCCCACATCGTAGGAGTGCTCGGTGGGACAGCAGGCAAGACAAGGGCTTTGTTGTGAATTCCAGAACCTGTGACCTTTCAATTCTGTTGCTGAACAATGGAAACTGGAGGATTTGGGTATGTGGCCAGGAGCCATGTGGAAGGAGCCTGGGCAGGGACAGCTAGGGGCACAGGTGGCTGGAGGCATGCAGAGGACATATACCTTGGTATGACTTTGAGAGGGCCTCTGAGAGCTGTCCCTTCATGCTGAATGCTGAAGATCCATCCCTGCCCTTGGCCTGCCACCCCCAATGGTTACTGCAATGGAGATAAGTATTTGGTGGCAGAGAATAAGTTTAGACAGGGTCTTGGGGCATCTGGAGTAGTCACCCAAGTGCCCTGAACCTAAGGTGTCTCGTGTAAATGGGGTTAATATCCTGGCAGTGCTGGAGAAGGGGCTGAAAGAACTTCCTCAAAGCCCTGACCAGGTCCAGGGTGGACCACCCAAGGGTCCTTCCTGGCCCCCAGCAGGGAGTAGAGGCTGGGGTGGACAGGGCCAGGCACAGCACCGGATCTGACCTTGATCTCTTTGTTTCTGTGAACAGATGCAAAGTAGGCACAACCTCCTGACCTGGGAGGTGGAGGGTACATCTGGGCACAGAGATTAGGAATTGAGTCCCACAGGGGCCTGGCTGGCGCTGTACCCTGGCATGAGGACACACCCCTTAAGAAGACCTACCTCAGGAGGTGCCCTGCAGTGACCTGCAGAGGTTACCTGATGGAGCCTGGAATTAGAGGCTGATTCCTGATTCCAAGCCCTAGTGGGAAAACTCCCCAGGCCCAGTGGGCGTCACAGGTGGGCAAGACTCCTCCACTTGCCTGGCCATGGACCCCAACTCTTGTGTGGCAGTGGTGGGGATGGCACCTGAGTGGAGAGCTGGCTTCTCTACCCCTGGCTGGTCTACCCTTGGCTAATGTTCAGAGACAGCAAGTGACTGTCATAAGCCAACACAGCAAGCTGGTGCCAGATCTGGCTCTAGGGGCAAAACCTCCCACCACAAGTGAGCCATACCTGCAGGCTTCCTTTTCCTTTCTGAGCCAGAAAGATCTTTAATACCTTGGGGTCATTCAACCTTTTGAAAATCTGCTGAAGGTTATGGACCTTGTCCCCAGGAGAACAAACACTCAAAAGATTTCAAGCAATTTCAGGAGCCCTTGGACTCCTGAACCTCAGCTGCGGGTGGTCACCTGCCACTCTTTCCTCACTGAGCCCTTGAGTCAAGGCCACCCTACACATAGCAACCCCCCCCTTCCCTTGTTGGGGAATAAAGAAATCTGAGGTGGGAACCCTTTTAGTTACTCCCTTCTCCCAGACCTTGCCTTCTAGAACTTGATTTCCTGTCCCCTGGGCTGGTTTGTGTCTCAGGTTCTGCCTAACAGGGTGCTGGTTTGTGTGGTGGAGCCCCCTGTTCGGCCCAGGGTCTGATTTCATGGTGAGGTCTTAGGGAAGCCGGCCTGCCGAGAAGGCAGGGGTTCAGGCTCTGACCACTTCAGGGAAGGAGTCCTGCTCCCCGCAACCACATCCAGACAGCAGTGCCTCCTGCTTCCAGTCATGTAGCCACAGGCGGGCATTCCTGGGAAGCCTGGGGAAGAGGAGGACTTGCGTCCTGTGCAGTGTGAGAACCCAGTGGATGAGCCGTGTCCCCTGAGGGATCAGGACACAAGTGGAAGGGAGCAGGTCCCCGGCCAGCTACAGGGCATGGAGTCAGCTTCACATTTGAGCAGGTCAGTGAAGAGCTTACCTGCTCACCTATCTCCCAAGAGGCACCTACCCATCAGAAAAGGTGGGACCTGCAGAGGTAGGAGGGGACCCTGTGGCCCTCTGCTCCAGGGTCTTGCTGTTCTCTCTCCTGTGGACTTGATTCCTGGTTCTCACCGAGCACCTACTGTGTGCCTCATCCTGGGATTGCAGATGCCCTGGGAGGTCAGAGAGCCAGGCGCATCCATCTGGCTCCCGTCCTCCAGTCTCAAGCCTCAGCCACACCTCTCGTCTGCTGATTGTCCAGCTTGCCTCTTCCTGCCACAGCTGTGCTGTGCCATCCCCTGTGTTACGGCAATGTCCCCCTTCCCTGCCTTCCCTCGAAGCCCTCCTTATCCAGCAGGGCTGAGCTTCCCCAGCACCTGGCTACCCTCCTTCCTTCTCTAAACAGTACCTGTGCTAACACACTGTGTCGCTCTCAAGTACAACGTGCTGTCTCATCTTCCAGTTTCCTCTGTGTCTCTGTGTGTGTCTTGAGTCCCTAACCAGGCTCTGAGCTCCCTGAGGGCAAGGGACTGTGTCATTTCTTCTTGAATCCCACCTGGGTCTAGTGTCAGGTTGGGCTTGTCACTCTCAGGAAACTTGTCAACTGGCTGATGGGCGCAGGCTATGGGGGCGGGGCTGAGGGCTGCAAGGGGAGAGGGTGTGGGAGTTAACTAGGGGGTGCATTTTATTGGGCCAAGGGTGGGCTGACTTCTTTGGGTCAATCATGGGTACAGGAGGCCTCAGATCATCCTCTTCTTGGGGGCAGTGGAAGTAGGGAGGAGCCCCACCCATGGCTGTGCAGGTGTGCATGTAGATGGGGGTCCATACAGGCTGTTTCTGGAGGTCACTGATACTTGCCTGAGCTGACCGAGCAGAATAAATGTTCTCTCGACGACAGCTGGTGTGAGGAGTGGTCCTTGAGGGCTTAGCTAGGAATAGAGTGGTGGCCTCTATCTCAGCCCCCATCTCTGCAGGATAAGTTAGGTTCAGTGTGACTTGGGGGGTCAGTCATGATAGTAAACATCTATCAAAAACCACAGTGATGAATGAACACCGGCACCCTGCGTCTGACTAAATGTAGCCTTGTAAACACGCAGGTGCAAGGCACGCCGCCCTCCTGCCTCAGTGGGGACCCAGCAGGCCGCCTGCCTCACGGCCTGTCTCCTACAGCTGAAGTGCTGGACGGTGACCTTGTGTCAGGGTCACCTGTCACCGGGTGGCCATGGAGCTCGGTTGTTAATGGGGAGAAGCCTAGTCTGGGCGTGGTCAAGGGTCACTCTAGCCCCTTGATCTGTCATTTTGCTCTCAGACTTGGATTTCCAGCTGCAGCCTTTGCCTCCATTGCCCAAGGAGGGTTAGGAGTGGCTCGTCACTGGAGAACAGCGCTGTGGCATCGAAACCTGGCTTTCCTGGGGCAGAGGATGGAAGTCGGGTGGGGCCCCTGTGTTTGACTCAAGCTGGCTGAAGCCACGAAGGGCAGTTACAGGCTCTTTCAACTGAGAAGGGCACTGGCTGGAAGGTGATGACCTCAGACCCTTTAGCTGAGTCTCTGGTTGCCTCCCCTAGCAGACAGAAGCAGCGGGGCTCCGCCCTCTGCCCGCCTGGCTCTGTTCCTTTCCCTGGTGCTTCTGAGACAGCTGCAGCCCTGATTATCATCGACTAAACTCAGGTTTCCGGCTCTCTGAGGAGGGCTTTGGGTCCAGGAAATCTGGCAGCCCTGCTTTCTGGAGGGGAGAGGAGGAAAAGGGGTTTTTCTCCTGGGTGAGTTTGTGGGTGTGGAGACAGAGTGGTTGCTGCCTTCCAAGGGAACCTAGAGGCCAATTGCGGTCATCACCCCACATCAATTGCACCCCTTGCCTGGCTTTTTGGGAATTTTCTGGGAGTGCAGAACCTGGTCCAGGAAGGAAAGGAAAAAAAAAAAAAAAAAAAAAAAGGCTAGTCCTAGGCGAAATAGCAGGTGCTCATGAAGAGCAGAGCCTGGCCCCTCTGCACCCCGTCCCATTTCCGGTTTCCACCTCTTAGACCTGCTTCGACATCTCCTCACCTCCTTGTCCTCACCCTGGTCATGCCCACGTGAGAGGATGCTGCGGTGGATGTTCTTGGTGTCACCTCCCCCCCCCCCACCGGCTTTTCCAGCTGTTGTGAGCGTTGGCAGCTAATGGCTCACAGCCACCTAGCCTGGGCGCTGCCCCAGCCTCCCTGGTAAACGACAGCTGACCTGGGGCTGCTGTGGCCAGAGCTCTGTGGTGCAGCTTCTGCTCAGGGCTTCCCTGTGGGGTCAGGCTGAAACTGGTCTCCTGCTGAGATGCTCCAGGACATCCCACTGGCCTCTCTGTGACACCTAACCAGTCCACAACCACTTTCCTCCAGAGTCCTCCCAACAGTTCATCTTCCTGCAAACAGGAATCTGTCTCAGGCCCTCCTTCTAGGATCTACACCTAAGGCAGTGAAGAGCAAAAAAGAGACTTATTGAGGGACAGTCAGGGTTCCCCAAGATTGGGTTTAAAGCATGCAGCTCCAAGAGATCCTTTGTTTACAGGAGCAGAAAGTGTGAGTCCCCTGGAGGAGGAGTGAACTGTGTCTGGTTCCAGGGGCTGGGGAGGGGCTCAGTCTTTATTTGATCATAAAAAGTAATGGGGTTCAGGCATGGCAGGGGGCAGTGCTCGGGGCCTCCCCACCTCCCATCTGATCGATGCTCCTGCCTGAGGTTGCTTCTCCCAGGCTCGCACTTGCTCCTCTCCTTCTTGTCACTGTGCTTGGCTTTGATGGGGTTCAGGATTGGTTACCCCCAAATATGCATGTTGGCATTTGAGAAAACTGCCGAAGCCAGAAAGTGGCTCTCATCGTCCCCTCGCTTTTGTCACCTGAACAAAGAGTGACCACGAAAGAGTTCTCCGACCTCCCGTGAAGTGGGTCACAAGGCGCTCATTCTGGAGGAGCCGCCCCTAACCTGGGGGAAGGGAGAGTCAGAGTCTGGGTCAGCAGGCCTTGCTGAGTGCCCCAGTTATCACCATCAGATCACAGCCTTTGTTGCCTGATTCCACTTCTCCATGACTGTCCATGAAAGTTTTCTCTTCCTTTGGGCCTTCGTTTGCCAAGGCTCCTGGTCACATAAACTTGTATGAAATAAACCTGTGTGCTTTTCGCTTGTTACAGGGTCCCAGCCGTGGACCATGAGGATGGGGTTCTGCTTTTCCTCCCCCACAGCTCCTGGCCCCCTGCTGTCTCTGCCCACTTTGCTGTCTGACATGCAGGTGTTCAAGGTCACCTTTCTCCCAGCTCCACTGATGTTCACAGTTAGCATGGTCTGGGCTTCCCTGGGCGCAGGTTTTCAGGGCCAAGGTAATAGAGGCCCAGAGCGTGAATCCTGGGGACTTGCTCATCTACCCGAAATAAACAATTTTCTGCAAAAATACAAATTACTGCAACATACTTATAATAATCTGAATATATCTGTAATTATCAGAGAACTTTAATTAGCAAAAAATTACATCCCTTATCTTTACACTTTAATTAAGATAGGAGGCCCAAGTAGTTTTATTGGGGCAGTGTGTCAAACTTTTAAAAACTGAGCCTTCATACACAATGAGTGCTAGAATACAGGTGTGTGTATGTGTGTGCATCAAATTCATCTAATGCAGCTATTAAAACACTGAAAACTGGCTGGGTGTGGTAGCACATGTCTGTAATCCCAGCACTCAGGCAGTTGAGGCAGGAGGATTGCACAAGTTTGAGGCCAGGCTGGGCTACAAAGTGAGTTCAATGCTAGCCTGAACTGAATATTGAAACCCTGTCTCAAAAAGACCAAAGACATAAAAAAATAAAAAATAAATAAATGGAAAACTAATCAGAGAAGAGCACCAGAGAAGAAGCATTAGAGCATTCTCACTTCGGACCACAATTGCAAAACTCCAATATAAGAGAACACATTAAACAAAGAAATATATTTAAAAATATATCCTGTTTGGCATAGTGGTACACACCTGCAATCCCAACACTTGGGAAGCTGAGGCAGGAGGATGGCTGTGAGTTCGAGGCCAGCCTGATTGCATAGCAAAACCCTGTCTCACAAAACGAAACAAAACCCAGAACATGAACAAGCAAAATGTATGTATCCTGACCAAGAATGTTTTATCCTACAAATATTAGAAGGTTTCAATGTCAGAAAAATGGTTAAAGAAACATAGTACTATTCAACAGCTTAAAGGAGAAAAAGGGCTCATCTGATTATCTCAACTGATGTAGACAAAGTATTTGCTAAAATTCAAGAGCACCCCTCCCACTGGGCCTACCGCCTCTCACTAGTGCACGGTGCTGGGGACCGTGGGTCTTTGGAGGACGTTTCAGAGCCACACTGCAGCTGCTGCCTTGCTTATTTATTTGCCTATTCGTTATCTCCTCCTTCAAGCATGAGCTCCCTGAGAGCTGGGACCTGGAGTCTCTACTGTCCAGCATGGTGACTGGCACACTTCAGGCACTCCTTAAATAGGTGCTGTATGTATAAGTTCTGCTTTTTTGGTCATTATTGGGTCTGTTGAGGATGTTTGATAATATGAAAAATAGTAAAATGCATGAATTTTTCAAATGTAATGAAATATTTGGAAATTACATTTTTTTTTCTGGTACTAGGGATTGAACTCAGGGCTTTGACACTAAGCTACATGTCCAGTCCTGTTTTGTTTCATTTCGTTTTTGTTTTGAGGCAGGGTCTTGGTAAGTTGCTCAGGTTGGGTTTGAACTTGCGATTCTCCTGCCTCAGCCTCTGGGAGTGCTAGGACTACAGGTGTGTACCACCACACCAGGCTTTGATGCTACATTAAACAGCAAAGTTGGTAGGTTGCAACATTAGACATTTACATGAAGATTTATCTACTGCAGTTTTCTTCTGGTGTTGTGGAGTGAAAACAGCTTTCAGCTTTCATAATGTTATGAAACCCATAGAGGCATATGCTCTCTGCCTACAGAATCTCCTGGAAAATAGACGTGCCTGGTGGATTAACTAATAACCAACTTTTATTTTTGGTGGCATCGAGAATTGAACTCACAACCTCACACCTGCCAGACAGGATCTTAAGCCACTGAGCCAAACTCCCAGCCCTAGCTTCTGAGGCAGCGTCACACTATGTAGCTCAGGCCAGCTTTGCGCTGGCGCTGTAGCCCAAACTGGCCTCCAACTCACAAAGCTCCTCCTACCTCAGCCTCCCGAGTGCTGGGATTAGAGGCGTGTGCCACCACGCCCAACTTAATAGTTTGTAACAGATGACTGAATTGAATCAGCACGGTTCTGGGTGCGGAAGGCTCACCTGAGGACTGTAACCAGCAGCATAAAAGGAGACCTGGAGGGGAAGACGGTGTGCTATTGATTGTCCTGGAGAAGCCTGTCATGCTGGTTTTCCTAATATGAATTTGGCTGTTCTCATCATTAGAGGAACTCAGGTCCTCGCTGTTGTTGATGATGACTGCGGTTCTCTTTGGGGGAGCTCTGGTGCTTACCTTGAGTGTCGCTTCCTGGCTCCAGCACAGACCCCTCAGCCTACTGGCACAGATCCTTCATCCCACTGGAGCAGACTCACTAGCGTCCACCACTGACCTTTGGGCCTTCCCAGTGCACATCTGTGACACAGACTTGCATGAGTCACTGTTGTGGGCTCTAGGTCTCCAGCTGGACTCGTGGAGGACATTGCCATGGGATCCGGGCCCTCAGTTGGTTTCTTTGGGTCTCTAGTGTGTGGACAGATCTCTGGTGCTCTTCTGCATTTGACTTTTTGAGTGAATATTATAAAATAATCCTATGAATGATGTATCCTGTATTAAATTGATTCCCTTGCAAACCCTGACTACAACAACCAGCTTGGGTACAATGAAGCTATGTCTCTCTGTCTCTCTTTGTCTATGCATCCAAGAAATGGAATTTGTTTTAGTTTTAAAGTGCAAGTTGCGTGGGGTTTTTCATTTGGTTGATTACGTGTGTGGGCATAGAGGCTGTAAGCCGGGTAACTCACACAGGTAGGGGCCTGGCGCCCTCTAGCGCACACTGTGGGAAGTGATGTTGGGCGTGTTGAACCTGCAGAGAATGCTGTTTATTTTATTTTATTTTATTTTATTTTATTTTATTTTATTTTATTTTACTTTAAAGATAGTAAAATCCAACAAAACATAACAGAATAAAGTCAATCAAAACAAAGCAGTAGAACTGGTACAGAACTTCAAAGAAAGATACTAGGAAAACAAAAGCTACTACAGTATATCTTGTTATCTTCACAATAGTTGACCATTCCATCAGGTATAGTAAATCAAGCCAAAAACAAAGCACAATAAAACCAATGAAAATAGAATATAAAATGGTGCAAAAAAAAAAAGAAAAGAAAGAAAGAAACAAAAATTAATCAGAATAAGGCAAAACAATGAGAACAATATTGGGTCTCGAAGACAAGACAGAGGAGAATCCCCCATATTTGCTACATTGCATACTGTCATCTTACCAAGAGATGCTCAGACTGCCGGCCCCAGGCCTGCAAAATCAACCAAACAATACAAGCATTTAGTTGCTTTATGTACCTTAGTTGCTATCAACTTAGCTGGTCCTCCAAACCAGCAGGTTGTTTATGGGGTGGAGGGGAGGGGTGGAGGGGGTGTCCTTGTGGTAGGCGTACAGGAGGCATATCTTTCTCTCCCTGGAGTCTGCAATGGTCACGCAGTCACCAGGAAGGCAGGCTAGTTTTCTCCTGGTTGGAGCCTCCCTGCCCAATGTGGCGGGTTCTCAAGAGGCACATCTTTCTCTCCCTGGAGTCCGCGCAGGTCGCTGAGAACACTGTTTAAAATGCAGAGGGACCCTGTTTATGTTGGAAAGTAAATGTCACCAAGTCAGGCCATGTAAGGCTCAGCAATCTTAGTTAAATGAATGAATATAGAGAACAACCATCCTTTCAGAGTGCCCTAAAGGAGGGAGTCATAAAAATAAATTGTCTCCTTAAAGTTGAAATGAAGGTTAATTGCTAATCCAGAAGAAGTCAGATACATCTTGCTAAGTTGCCCAGGCTGACCTCAAACTTGTGATCCTCCTGCCTCAGCCTCCCAGAGTGCTGGAATTACATGCCTAATTAGAAAATTTTTTCTTCTCTGGCTTTAAGAGGAAATAAGAAGGCAACAGCAATTTTCCAATGAGGACTAGACAGTCACACTGGTGCACACTGGTGTCTCAGCTGTGCCCAGGAGAGAGAAGAAAGTGCAAAGAAGGAGTAGACAAAGTGCACGGACAACCAACCGAGAAGGGCTGAGCTGTTTTCATCTGTGAGTCAGGGTTTAAAACGTAGGATTACTGGGGGACTTGGATACTACCAGGATGTTTGACATTACAGGATTATTAATGTTTCCTGGCTACAGTTGCTGTGCTTCTGTTAACACAAGGCTCCTTATCATTCAGGGTGGGCCCTGAATGATTTGCCTTCTGTCTTGGTTACTTTTTTCTCATTGCTGAGACAGAATATCTGACACCCAAAATTAGGGAAGGAAAGGTTTATTTCTTACAGTTCTTGGAGGTTTCAGTCCATATTTAGCTGGCTGCCAGGCAGGGCGGTGTGGTGGGGCAGCCATTCGTGGTGGCTGCTAAACAGCAAGGCGCGAACCGGCAAGAGAGGGAAGAAGCCTTCCTCCTGCCCTTACACTGTATGTTGGCTCTACCCCGGGGCGGGTGCAGCACTCATATCATCGATCCCAGCGCTAGACAACAAACCAATCATAGACACCAGAGTCAACTGTGTCCATGCCACGATTACATGAGACTTGGCGGGGCCATAGGAATATAACTGTAACACCTTCTGAGATGTGATTCAAAATAACCTGGGTTGTCAGTGAGGCGGGGAGTAGAGGTGACACAATATGGATGTTTCATGGCAATTTTGGAGGTGGGTGGCAGATAACTGGGGTTCTTTGAACTCCATCTCCAATATTGCCAAAAGGGTATGCTGAGCTCAGCTTGCTTTTCCCACCCATCTCTGCGAGGTCTGTTTCCCCCAGAGAGGGAGCAAGCACCTCTCTGCGGTCAGGAGGGGAGACCAGAGGCAGCTAGAAAGTGTGTGTGTGGGGGAGGCAGAGGAAAGAGGGAGGGAGGGTCTGACCCCTCATATCACACATCAATCTGTCTGGAAACTTCTCCCAGACATACTCAGAAACCTGTTTTACTAAATTCCTAGGCCATTCTCAACCCAGTCAAGTTGACATTCAAGAGCAACCATAATGGCTGGATTATAAGAATTTTAAGTCTTTCATGGCACTCAATTTTCCAAAGATCTAGAGCTCAACAGGACAACCTATTCCATTTAGAAAGCATACGTGATTCCCATCGCCTCCCCAAAAGAAAGCTGTGGATTGGGGCTGGGGATTTAGCTCAGTGGCATAAGTACCTGCCTGGCAAGTGCAAGGTTGTGAGTTCAATCCCTAGTACAAAAAATAAAAGAAAGAAAGAAAGTAAAAAAGCAAGCAAGCAAGCAAGCAAGCAAGCAAGCAAGCTATGGATCTCAGTGCCCACTTCTCAGTCAGAGGTCGTGCTGTGCTCTCAGATCCGTATCCTCCCTCTAGGAACTTGAACTCCAGGAGAAGTCGCCCCCTACGAGCTTAGGTGGAGATGTTGGGCTGGGGTGGCTCAGCTGCTGGGACCTGTCTGAGCCATTCCTGTTTTATTACTGACGATATGGAGGGTTGAGGGGGTGAAGGCCACAGTGACATAGCTGATAGTGGGGAGCTGGGGTTTGAACTTAGACCTGGAAATTTTTGAGTCCAGGAGTTTATAGAGTAGAAGAAAGGGTCCTGGGTAAAGCAGTCTGTTACTCAGCTGAGAATAGACAGAGCAGACTGAAAACTTCTTGGCCCTCTGAGTTGATTCCAGTTCTAGCCGGGTAATAGACATCTTCATGGTTAATGTTCAGCTCTGATTGGTTGTCCACGATTTGATCCCCCCAAATGAAGACTCTCAGGGCCTATAGTTTATTTGGAGGATGATCCTGGGAGATACCAACAGGAGGATGGGAACGTGGGGAAAGAGGAGGAATTGGAGAGGGAAATAGCAAGCTGGCTTCCACTCCGGGCAGTTAGAGAGGAACCCTGCTGGGGACTGGTGAATGCGTCTCATGTTGTCCTCATCACGTTTTTCAAAGAACTCATGAAGGAGCAACCTATTATGGCTTTAGACCATGGCTGATCCTCCCCATGCTCCACGCTGACACTGGGACCCGGGGCCTCTGTGCTAGAACTCCCTGGACTATTGTGAGAAGAGTGAGCCTAGAAGCGAGGACCACTCCTGTCGACATCATTGGGATTAAGGAAAACGGGGAGCGGGAAGTCACATTTGCCTTATAACAGTGTGGCGAATAATTCACATACTGTGTAACTGCCCTGTTCAAGGCGTGTGACTCCATGGTTTTTGGTGTATTCATAGACACTACGTGCATTTTTATTACCTCTTGACCCTGTACCTTAGGATCACCCCCAGCCTCCTGCCCCCAGCCCCAAGAGGCTACAGATCCATTCCTGTCTCTGTAAATCTTCCCGATCTGAATATTTCACATGTAACAGATACTCTTTTGTTACTGCCTTTTTTTCTTCTCATAAAATGTTTCCAAGACCTATCTATTGTACCATGTATCAGTACTTTTTTGTTTCTCTTTGGTGGCGCTGGGGATTGAGTCTAGGGCCTTTGAATGGAGGCATTCCCCAGGCCCCTTATTTTTTTTATTTTGAGGAAGGGTCTCACTAAATCCCTAAATTGCCCAGGCTGAGGTTGAACTTATGATCCTTCTGCTTCAGCATCCCAGAGTGCTGGTGATATAGGAGAAATAATACAACTCTTAACCTGCTAGATGTCAGCTACACTGAGTTTTCATTCCCCAAAATCAACTAATGAATTCTAAGGAACAGCAGAGGTTAAGATTATGAAAAAGTTTACTGAGAGAGATGACTCCTGAGAGACAGGAGGGGACCCCCAAGTGGGTTGCCAATGAGCCCACTTCTCAAGGGAAGTTTTGTAGAGAAAAATCACAAGGTGGGTACAATGTGAGTCAAACGATGATTGGCCAAAAAGATTACAAGCATAACCACTTAGGTAATATTGATCCAGTGGAGAAGCAGGTCACATAGCAAGTGTATGTGGAAAGAACAGACCTTCTTTGGTTAGGGATGGATCGGGAGGTCCTGGTCACCCACTGAGATGACTGATGTCTATCTAGACTTTGTTGGACCAGGTGATACAATTATCTTTTATCCTGGGGAGGCATGCAGGCCTGCCCACTCCGTCTTTACCTTGAGGCCATCATCCGACAGATGCACCTCCGGCCACAGTTGCACTCTGTCATCCTCTGCACTGGCTCCTTCGAGGGCCTGACCCTGTCTGATTACCTACAATATTTCTACTAATTTACTTGTCTATAATATTGAGATTACAGGCTTATACCACTATGCCCAGCTACTGCATCCTTTTTTGTGGCTAAATCATATTTCATTGTTTTAAAATACCGTATTTTCTTTATCCACCTATCAGCGAATGGAGACTTGGATTGCTTCTGGTTTTTGTCTATTACGAATAACTCTGCTACAGAGGTCTGTTCTTTCTGTGTACTATTTTTTGAGTAGACACGGTTTTCTTTCTTTTGGGAATATACAGAAGAGTATAACTGCTGGGTCATAAGATAATTCTATGTTTAACTCTTTGGGGAGCCCCCAGACTGTTTTCCACCATGGCAGCACATTCCCACCAGGGACTGTCTTCACACCCTCTCTAGTACAAGATGTAAATGACAAACACAGCCAATCCTTAAAAAAGATTTATCACAGGACAAGACACCTGGCCATTAGTCTCCTTCAAAATCCTCTCCCTTATTTCAAACACACAGCCGTGTGCTCGCCACTTTCTTTCTTTCTTTTTTTTTGTGGCACAAAGGATCAAACTCACAACCTTGCACCCACCAGGCAGGTGCATAAGCCATTGAGCCAAACTCCCAGCCCTGGTTTTTTGAGGCAGGGTCACACTATGTAGCTCAGGCTGCCCTTGCACTCAAGTTGTAGCCCAAGCCGGCTTCGAACTCACAGCGCTCCGCCTACCTCAGCCTCCCGAGTGCTGGGATTAAAGGCGTGCGCCACCACGCCGGGCACTCGCCACTTTCTAAAGCAGCTCTGGAAGTCCTCTTCCCTGAGTGTCCTGGTGAGGCGTGGTCATGAACGCCTTCGATGCTGCTGCTGGGCTTGTAAAGATAAGGATCGTTCGCCTCATTCACAACAGCACTGTGCAACTTCTGACTCTTCCCAAAGTCAAAATGACCATGAAAGGTAAGCATTTTGAATCGATTCAGGACATCAAGACAGCCATGAAAGTGCAACTAAAGACACATATACTTCTTATTATCATATGCTCACCCATACTTCTTATTATCTGGCTTTTTTATTAGAGAGCCATCCATGAGGAGTGAAGTGGTATCTTCTTCTGGTTGTGATTTGTATTTCCCTGATGTCAAACGTCTCTTCAGGAGATTATTGTCTATTGTGTATTATAGAGAGCCCTTTCCAGTCCTCATCTCGGTCTGGGAAGTTTATATTTGTAATCCCATGGAGACATTATTGGAATTTTAGTAAGTTAACTTCAATCTACCAGATCTAGAACAACCTGCGGTGAGAATAAAGACACTAAGACATATTTATAGTTGTTGAGAGCCAAGGGGTCCTAAGTCCGGCCAGGATGGAGGTTCATCAGAACAAGGCCTCGACCCAGGGCCCAACCTGGATTTTATTAATTAATGAAGAAGGGAGGGCTTGAGGATGAGTGACTGTGAGAATGGTGGGAAGTACACGGGTGCTGTGAGCTGGGAGAGCCAGGAGGCCAGAAAGCTCCTCTGCAAGACGCAGAGAGAAGGGTATGCAGAGAGACCATTCTGCCTAACACTGTCGAGGTAGCATCTAGTGTTTAGGGGTCAGCGCTTCAGCTCTGACATGTAAACTTTTCTGCCCTGGGAAGCCACAGCCTGTTATCTTGAGACTCAAACCCAGCTGACAGCCCTGGAGCTATAGCTCTTTATCCTGCCTGGTTCACCCATGTTTTGGGACTTACAGGTCAGGGAAACAGCGACTGTCACCTCACTTCAAAGATTATATACATCAGCACCTCAGCTAACCCTATTTACATTGCTTAGAGCCAATTGAAGGGGAAAGGAAATAGCCAAGTACATGGCGACAGGGCCAGGTTTAGCCGAAGTGGAAGGAATTGCTCTGTATTCAAGGAGAGTCGTCCAGGTGGTCCTCCACAGTGCATTTTCTCTGCAGGAATATCTTACCATGTCATTTACCTGCTTAGAAAATTGGGCAATTATTTTTTTTTTACTACTGAGTTGTAAGAATTCTTCCTGCATAGTCTAGATCAGTAGTGGTGAACCTATGGGACATGTGTTGTTTTTCTTTTAGGAAATAAACTGTTAATGGATGAATTTTTTTAAACTAAAACTTCAGTATTCAGGTTAAATGCAGTGGGTTTTGGGTTGCAGTTCGGGCACGCATCTCTAGAAGGTTCACCATCACTGGCTTAGATAAAGACCCCCTTTTTAGCTGTGTGATTTTCAAATATTTCTCCCAATAAATGGCTTGTATTTTCATTTACTCTTTTTGTGGTATTAGAGATTGAATCCAGGGCTCCATACATGCTAGGCAAGTGCTCTGTTGCTGACCTACATCTCCAGCTCTCTCTGTCTCTCTCTTTTTGAGACAGTCTTGCTAAGTTTCATAGATTGGTCTCTTATTTGCAAACTTCCTGCCTTGGCTTCCTAAGTAGCTGGGATTATAGGTATGTGCCACCAGTACCTGACTTAACTATCTTTTCTTTCTTTCTTTCTTTCTTTCTTTCTTTCTTTCTTTCTTTCTTTCTTTCTTTCTTTCTTCTGTTTTTTTTTTTTTTTTCCCAGTACTGGGAGTTGAAACCAGTGTCTTCCCACTGAGTTACATCCCCAGCACCACTGCACGTTTTATTTTGAGACAGAGTCTTAACGAGTAGCTAAACTGTCCAGTCTTGACTCACACTTGTGATCTTCCTGCCTCAGCCTCTCAGACTGCTGATATCATAGGTGTGCACCACCATTCGCCCCTGGGAAGTATCTTTCAATTGTGAGGACCGAGGGTTGCTGCTCAGATGTGCTGAAGGTATAGCGGATGAGAGCCAGAAGGTGGCGGCAGAGAACCCGATGGGCAAGGAGCCAGGGCAGAAAACAGATGGGGCCAGGCTGAGACAGAGCCAGAGCCAGGGCCAGAGGCCCCGATGGGCGCAGTGGAAGGAGGAGGAGAGGAAGGGGTGTAGTTTGGGATCAGAAAGTGAAAGCCTTTGATTGTCTCTGGGTACCCCGAACCCAGCTTTGTCCTGAAGTCCTTGCCTTCTCCTACAGGGGCCCTCACCACCCTGACTCTTGTGATTCTTTATTCCTGTGACCAAGAGCTGTGGATTGGAGGACAGGGTTGTGGGCTAGGTGTCGGAGACCTGGTGTCGCATCTCGGGGTTGCTTTATCCTCTGATTCTCAGAAGGCGTCGAAGGAGCCCCACGCCTTGGTGCAGAAGACAGAACCCTGAATAATCATTGAATTGCTCAGTTGACCAGGCTGGGCTTGAACTTGCAATCCTCCTGCCTCAGCCTCCTAAAAAACCTGATATTCTAGGCATGTGCCAGAATGCCCACCTCCAAATGTTTACATCCGTGTTCTCTTGTTGCTAATAACCCAGTCCTTAATTTCTCTCTTATATTTGACTTGAGGTACTTGCAAGAAGCCACACTTCATTTTCAACACTTTGTTGAGACATTTCCTCAGCTGGGATTGCAGGTGCGTGCCACCACATCAGACTTAAAGGCCCCTTTCTCAGAGCAAGAGTGTCCTGTGCACTGAATCAGGCAGGATTTAAGACTTACCACTGACCTTGATCAACAGCCCCTGTGCAGCGAATCACCCTCAGGACCTTGGCACAGAGTCATGAACTCAGGTCACAGTCACCATGAGCCCAGTGGCTTGCTGCTGCTGCCCAGTTAGAGGTGGATGTCTAAGGCCACTAATAGCAGAGCCAAAGGTTTTGGGCACTTTGCAATGTGCGTCTGTCTTGGGGGCCGGTCTGTCCAGAGCTGAGTGTCCCTGGAAGTGAGAAAATTTAGTTTTCCTTTGTGTGGTGCTTAGTCAGGGTTTCCAGGGAGAAACTGGCATGGCCATGCAGCGGACCAATTGGTGAGTCCTTCAAGTGTCCACATGCACCTCCTTTGTCCCCAAGCCATGCCTAGTGCCCGTGTGACTACATAGATCGGCTCCACTGTTAGCTTTTGTGGCTCCTGGGGGCAGGCCTCCTTGGGCTCCTCTTCACCCTTCTGATTCACCTTCCTTCTTTCCATTGTGATCCCAGGTCTGCTCAGGACACACTGTTCTTCCTGCTAAGTGGCTGTATCCTAGGCCACTTGAGATAGTTAGAGACCACCGTAGTGCGACAACAGAACAAACACCTGGATGTCACAAACCACTATCCTTTGTAGCATGGTGCGTTGCTACTTTTGATGGTTCACCTTGTTTGTCCACCTCATTGGCCTGAGAGATGCTGAGGAGATTGGTAAATACACTGTTGGGTGTGTCAGTAGGTTGTAGCAATGTGATCCTGGGGGCAACATCTGGTCCCTGCCTCCTCCTGCTCTGCTTCTTCCCTGCTTTCTGCTTCCCAGATGCCAGGAATTGAGCTGCTCTCCTGTGTCACACATTTCACTATAGTGTTCCTGCTTTGGAACCTGCTGACCATGGACTGAAACTTCTGAAACCATGAGCCAAGATTGGCTTTCTCAGATGTTTGGTCACAGTGATAAAAACCTATCTACTATACCCCTGTGCTCTCTCCAGCAATCCTATTATGAGACTGAGAAAATCACAGACACATAAATCTTACATAAAACAAAGGAATTGTTACTAAGGAAAATATCTTACCAAATCTAGCTTTACTTGCTCTAGTAGACTTAAAAATCACTAAATCTGGAGGTCACATGGCTGAGCAATATATTATTTGTTTCCCCTTAATTTCACTGCAAATAACACCTCTGATGTGTGGGTTATGATATCACTTTCCTGAGTCACTTTGCAGCAACTCGAAAACAATTTTTGTTGAAAACACCAACTCTTCTCTAAAGTCTGCAATATCTGATAGGTGATTAAAATGGGATAAAAATGTGGCATATCTGTCTCCATATTGTGCCTGTCCCCTTTGCTGTCCTAACCCTTGGGTAACAAATTCCACTCAGGTCTGCATGTAGACATGTTGATCATTTAAAAATGTTCAGTCCAAAAGTTAGCAGGATGTGGTGGTGCAAGCCTGTAATACCAGCACTTGGAAGCCTGAGACAGGAATTTTGATGTGAGTTTCAGGCCAGCCTGGTCTACGTAAGTGAGTTCAAGGCCAGCCTGCACTACATAGTGAGACCCTGTCTCAAATGGAACAAAACAAAACACCCAAGCAAAATGAAACAAAACACTAGAATGTGTAATACAAGGTTCATTTGGCTTGTAGACCTCTAGAGCGGTAGATTTTCTTTTTCCTTCTTTCTCACCTCTTTTTTGCCCATCATTTTGTATTTCCTTACAGTTGGGGACAGCCCGAACATCTAAAATCCTTCAACCACTTCAGAAAACCTGGAGCAGGCCACAGGAAGAACCTAGCAATTCCTAGAACAAGTTCACTGTGACTGCCTGGTAGTCTGAGCCATTTTTTGTTTTTTGAGACAGGGTCTCACTATGCAGTCCAGGCTGGCCTTGAACTCACTATGTAGCCCAGGCTGGTCTTGAACTCGTGGTGATTCTCCTGCCCCTAAATTCTGGGATTACAAGCATGTGCTACCATTCCTGATATAGTGGCTGAGTCTTATAAGAGGACTACTCCTGGAACCGTGGCCTGGCTTGTGGAAACTTACTGGGCTTTTAGCTCACTCTCACAAGTCCATGAAAGTTCATCACTTTCTTTATCCTGGAAACAGCGCATTTTGCCTTTCTCTGGGTCACTGCTGGCTGCCTTCAGCTGAACCCCGCATTCCCCTCTCATTAGAGTCTTGCCTGACACGTGCTTGCAATACTTGGCTTAGTTTCATTTTTTCTGCCTTTGAGTCAAAAGATTCCATTGTCTGGTATCAATGGACTCTGTTTTCAGATTTTCTATTTTTTTGGTGTGTGTGTGCTCTGGGGTGGAGGGTTCTTTGGTCTGAGCTACATTTCCAGTCCCCCTTTAATTTTTTCTTTTCTGAACAAGTCTTTCCCAGATGGGGCTTGGATTTCTGATTCTCCTATAACCCCAGAGTGCCAGGATTACAATCCTGCACCACCATGCCTGGCTGTTTTTGAGTTTTTAACCCTAACTGTGTTGGGGATAGCAGTTAATAGGAGAGAATTTAGTTTTGTTATCTCAGGCAGATTTTCCCTCCCCCATTTCAGTGAAGGGACAGGTGTACATTGGTGAGAAAGGGACGGTCCGTTGACAGCAACTAAATGCCACATCCAAAGGGCACAGAGAGGGTGAGGGATATAGCTCAGCGGCACAGTGCCTGCCTGGCAAGCACAAGGTCGTGAGTTTGATTATCGGTACTGTGAAAAACAAAACAAAACAAAACAAAACCCACACACCAAAAAAAAAAGGGCACAGAGGGGTGTAGGTGATGTCCAGCCCTACCTCAGGGGCCTTGACCCCAAACCCCCTGGGCATCCTGTTACCAGAAGGTAGGGAGGTCTTAGGGTTGCTTTCTCTTGGCATCCTGGCTTCCTTCATTCTACCTGAAACAAAAACAAAACCAGGCTTGAAACACATAAGCAATGCATTATAAAAGAAAACCACACGCTTTGAAATTTTTCCTTTGGGAAGAATCTAGGTGCCCATCTTACTTTATTTTTTTAAAAATCTCAGTCCCTATGAATCACTCCACAGTGAAGTTTCCTCCTATCAGTTTATGTGCTTCATCTTTATTTTTATTTATTTACTCTTTTTTGTTTTTGGTATTGGGAATTGAACTTAGGACCTTGTGCTTGCCCGGCAGGCGCTTGTGCCACTGAGCTATAGCCCCGGCTAGGTGCCCATTTTAATCCACCTAGTTAGATCTGTAGGAAACACACACTTGTTTCCTTCAGTGTAATCCTATTTCTGTGCATCTAGAAGCCCTCACTCTACTAGGATGCGAGGCAATGAGGATCCCCCTAGTACTGTCCTTCCCCAGAGCCCTGCGGTGGTACCAGCTTGTCCTGTGGGGCCACGGTGCGAGGGCATTCGCTCGGCTCCTGGACACAGAGCTCCACCAGTTGCTCCTCGTTCTTCTTTGTCCCCGCCCATGCAGCCATTTGAGGCTCACCTCTATTGTAGCTTCCACGCTGAGCCTGGAGTGTGGGTAATCTGTGAAGGCACCTGCTACCTTGCTAAGTACACTTGGTGGCCGGTTTCTCTCATTATCATCTCCCACTCCGCCCCACATTGCTATGCTGCTGGGAACTGGGGTATGGCCCCCCTCTCAGGACTGACTGGCTGTCTTCTCTCTTCCTTTCTCTCTTCTCCAGCCACTAATGCTGGGTAGAGGGGACAGAAAACCTTTTTGCAGACTGGAGGAAATCTTCCTTCCTTTACCCTCTGGTCTCCTGTGTTCTCAAATCCCCTCTTTGTCCTCTATCTGGGAATTGATGCTATTGGCAATAATATCACAAAGCCTGCCTGACTCTGTCCGCTTCTCCAGGTGAAAAGCACAAAGTCCACCGGTACCTACGAAGGAGAGGCAGGGGCGTTGTGGACAGTACACAGGGCCAGAGCCTCCAAAGACTCCTGACCACCAAGGTAATGATCAGATTTTTTTTTTGTACCGGGTATCGAACTCACAACCTTGCACCTGCCAGGCAGGCGCTTAGGCCACTGAACTAAATCCCTAGCCCTATTTTTTGAGACAGGGTCTCACTATGCAGTTCAGGCTGGCCTTGAACTTACTTTGTAGCCCAGGCTGGTCTTGAACTCACAATGATTCTCTTGCCTCAGGCTCCCGAGTGCTGGGATTAAAGGCGTGCACCACCACACCCAGCTATGATCAAATTTTTTTTTTTTTTTTTTTTTGTGGCACCGGGGATTGAACTCACAACCTCGTGCCTGTCAGACAGGCGCTTAAGTCACTGAGCCAAACTCCTGGCCCTGGTTTTTTGAGGCAGGGTCACAATATGTAGCTTAGGCTGGCCTTGCGCTTGCATTGTAGTCCAAGGCAGCCTCAAACTCACAACGCTCCTCCTACCTCAGCCTCCCGAGTGCTGGAATTAAAGGCGTGCGCCACCACGCCCGGCTATGATCAGATTTTGACAAAGCCAAGCAAGGAGGGAGGCACGACCCCGGGAGACACCTAATGGCTTCTTTGATTGTTTCTGACATCTTCCTGCTTTGTGCACAAGTCAGGAAGAAGAGAGAGCTAGCAGAAGCCATTGTGGGTAACTGGTTCCATCTTCGCAGTCCCTGAGGGAGACTGGGGAGGACTCAGTGGCTAGGACTGAGAGGAGTGGAGAAGAGGAGAGTGAGGGGGTGCAGGGGAGAGTTTGCGCCCTGCACTTGGGGTGTGGAAGGAGCTGGGGTGTCCTTCAGTCTATCCCCCCATCCCCTGTGCATTCTCTGCCTTCCTTTCAGGATGAGGTTTTGGAGCTCTCCCTGCCTGAAGTCAGGCCAAGGAAGACTGAGGTATCTGGACCTATAGGTGAGGTGCCCATGCTGGCCGGGGTGACCAAGACACCACAAACCCTTGATCCTACATTGTTCCCTCTGCCCGCCCCCCAGGCATCTTTCTGTCTAAGCGGAAGTGCCTCCACCCTCTTGCATTCCCCAGTCAAGATGCCTCTGGTGCAGATGGCAGCAGCAGCAGGCAGAATCCTAATGGGTAACCGACTCAGCTTTGGCTGTGGTTCTGGGATCATCACCCATCGCCATCTAAGAGAAAGTGCCTCGTTCCCTTGTGTAGGCGGTGGGGTTGGGGCTGGGCTGGAGGCATCTGCTCAGGAAGCAGGTGTTCACAGGAGACCCCGATGCAATCACGGGATAAACAGGCGGGTAGGCCCTGTTCCAGGGTCTCGTCGTCTTTGAGGGATCCACGACTGGAGACTGCCCTCGGGACTTGGGCTCTTGACTCCTATGGCTAGGAGCCTTGATGTTTGCTTTTGTGTCACCAGGTAACTGTGGCTGTTGGGTGGGGGCTGAGGGCATGGTGTAGCACGTGGTGGAATACAGTGATTGATATCTGTTACTGAACTCAGGTCAGAAACCTCATCCTTTGGGCAAAACCTGAGAGATGACAGTCGAAGAGAAAGAAAGTAGGCTTTATGTGGGCTGCTAGCAACCTGGGAAGGAGGCAGACTAACATCTCCAGCTTACCTTCCTGGGCCTTTTGGGGAGGCATAGGGTATTTGTAGGGAAGTCAGGCCTTGGATTATGTGCAGAGGTCAGCATGTTTCAGAAGCTTGACTCAGCTACCTGCCGCTGAGCTGAGCTGGTTCACGCCGACACCTTCTCCGGGGACCGGATGCTTCTGTTTCAGTCAATTCTGTGATCAGCAGCCAGGTGCTGGAATCAGTTCAGAAAAACAAGCAAGATCAAAATAATGCAAAGTAAAGCCAGGTGTGGTGGCCCACGCCTGTAATCCTAGCACTCCAGGAGGCTGAAGCAGGAGGCTTGAAAGTTCAAGCCCAGTTTGGGCAATTTCATCATTAATAATGTTATAATAAACACGGACTGTGTTTGAAAAAGGCACATTCTCCCATCACAAAGTTGTCAAAATACATAAATTTAGTTACCAGACACTTTACTGCCATCTGCCCAAACTGTAGTAAACACACACATTTTCCATCTTTGAAGGGAAACAATGTGTGATAATATTTTTCAAAATAAGAAGTTGCCCATGCTGTGAATAGCGTTCTCTTCAGTATAGTCACTGGTGCACAGTGGGCTAGGGGGTGGGGAGAGTCAGCGGCTCTGAGTTCACCTTGTTTGAAATTTCTTTACTACCTCTATTTCCTACATACATTGCAAATCTCTTCCTTTTCCTGCCAGCATCCCTAGTCACTGTGTTAGTTCAGGGGCTCCTCTCTCCTAGCTTGGACAACTGCAACAGCCTCTACCTAGCTTCCCCTTTTTTGGGGGGGAAGGTACTGGGACTCGAACTCAGGACCTCCTGCTTGCCAGGCAGTGCTGTGCTGCTGAGCTAAATCCCCGGCCCTACCTGATTCTCCTGCTAGGCCCAGTCTTTCTCAGCCTGAAACTTTTCACTCCGACCCCTGCCAGGCGAATTTCTATAAGCCATCCATGAGGTATTACCGGTCCTAGATGGGCCTCCCCTCCCCCGGGACCTCCTCATCCTCACCATTGCACTACTTGCTATAGGAAACGGGCAGTTCATGAGTTTATCTTTATTTTACACTCTTGGTTGTCTTTGCATCTTGCCGTGTCTCCTGGAAGCTGGGTCCTGATGCAGAGAGGAACCAGACCCTCAAGTCCTTGGTCCATGGTTCTTTGTGCCCTTAATAGCACATGTGAAAGGAAAGGTAGAATTTATCATAAAGTAGATGTGTAGAGAATTATCCTTCAAGTAAGAAGGTAGGCAGTGCCATGAAGGCGTCTGCCTCCAAGCGTGAGTTTGGATGCAGTTTTATGCATCCGAGAGTTACTCTTGGGGCCCACAGAATTGGTTTGTTTTTTGTTTTTTGTTTTTTGTTTTTTTGCAGTACCAGGGCTCGCACTCACAACCTCACACCTGTTCCGCAGGTGCTTAAGACACTGAGCCAAACTCCCGGGCCTATTTTTTTTTTTTTTTTTTTTTTTTGAGGCAGGGTCGCACTATGTAGTTCAGGCCGGCCTTGCTCATGTTGTAGCCCAAGCCACCGAACCCACAACGCTCCGCCTACCTCAGCCTCCTGAGTGCTGGGAATTGGGGTATTTGTGATGCTTATCAGCATTTTACTTAGCAGTTACTTTGGAATTACAAAACATTTTCCTGAGCTTTTCAGATGGTCAGTGTTTCCTCAGGAGCTTTAATCATTTGAGGAACTCACAAAAGATAAATTCTTAATTTAAACCGGGTCTGGACCTAAGCGGAAAGAACACTGCCTCTCCTGATGTCACTGGACTGCAGGACATGGCAGCCGGGAATGCAGTGTGCCTCCTTCTGGGGTTCCACGGCCAGGTGGCCAGGGGTCAGCAGAATGTGCACTTTAAGATGTGACTGTGCGCTGCGGGATCCCTTTGGGTTTGATAAGTGTATCAAACAGTGGCATCTTTGCTTCTTTGCTCAACAGGCAATGCATGTATCCTACCTGACAGTAGGGTCCACAGCACTTCCTCTTGCTGCCTTAAGTGAGGAGGCGACTCGCCAGTCTTCATGCCTCGGTGCCGCGGTGCCAGGTTCTGGTGGACGCTTCCTTGTGCGCGTCACTGCAGCGTCCTGGCTGTTTGATTTGCGGAGGTCCGGTGCTCTCCCCTGACCGCGGCTGAGAGAGCCTGGCGGGCCGCGGGCACGGAGCTCCTGTCATTACTCAAGCAGCCACTAGGGGGCAGCGGAACCCCACCCTGCCTCACTGCCGGTCTGGAATCCAAAGCAGCAGGCCTTCCACAGGGAAAATCAATTCCCTGAGAGCTAATTTGCCCAAAAACCATTTTGCAAAATAGTCAACTCAGCAAGTAATCACCTTGCTAAAGCATCGAGGAGTTACCAGAGCTTTGGTTTTACTCTACCGTCTCTTCAGATGCTTAATATTTCATTTATGAGTGCTTTTCTTCTCTCTGTTGTCTGTCCTGTTTATGTAGGGCAAGTGGCAATTTGCTAGGGCTTGACGTTTGTCTCTGGACTAAACTTTGCATCTGGAGAAACCGGTCTGGTCTGATCTAAGATTTTAGTCTCATCGTTTCAATGAGTTGGTTTTATATGCCTCGCCTTTGTGCCCAGGGAAGGGAACCTGTCCCACTCTGGGGCCTTCTTCATTCAGGGAGTTGGAGGAGGCTGAGAGGTTTTCTCAGTATTCCCATCAGTGTGTGGCCTCAGTGTCCCCCACAGCCCTTCTGGGCCACCCCAGTCTTTGTTCTAGGTTGGTATCGTGGAAAAGGCATCCTTGAGACTATTGTGGGAAGACAGCCAGGGGGCTGGGACAGCCTGCCCTGTACCTTAGCACTTGGGAGGGTTCGGCACCGCTCTGATGCTGCAAAAGCCAGTGTGAGCTCAACTCCGTGGGCTTCTGCACTGTGTGCGGAGACCCCTGGGGAGAAACTTGCTCGGGATGAACTTGGAGTCCTGAAGCAACGGTTCCCACCAGGGCAGGGAAGCCTGATTTGCCTGGCAGGGTCAGAAGTCATCAGGATCCCTGAGACAGAACGTGGGGAGAGGCTGTGGTCCAGGGGCCTGGCATCCCCCTGTGCTGCAGGGCGGAGGAGCTCTGGCAGTCCGGTCTCCACAGTAGATTTTGCACTGCTGCACTGTACCCTTGGAGATGATTTGTATGGGAAACATAAAACATGTGGTATGATTTCTACTCTAGTAAAGTGCTGAACTTCCCTGGGAAATTGAGACCGGGGCTTTGGGACAGGATGGTCTCTCTCAAAAACATCAGGTTCTGCCATTCCCGAATTCTGCTAACGGGGGAGACGCTGTCATTCACCCCAAGGCAGCTCTGGTTGGTGGGCTCTGGCTTCAGGCTGCAGATTTTGGGATACCCATGGGTAGAAAGGGAAGATCTGTTACAGAGAGCTGTAAAGATTGCTTCAGGGTCAAACTAGGTGGGAGGTTGGAGGGAGGAGACATACCATGTCTTCGTATTTTTACCTAGATCTTGGAAAGGCCCAGTGAGAGAGGAGGTTGTGCGGACCACAGGACAAGGCCTGCTGCGAGGGGCTGCGCTCCCACAGCCTTTTGCTGTGTGGTGACCCCAAAGGGGCGAGGTATCTGCAGAAGGTGGTGTGACCTGTCCCCTTTCTCAGTCCCACCTTCTGCTGCGTGTGTCTGCACCGCGCCGGGCATGCTGCACTTCCTGTGCGACGATACTGATACCGTGCCTCTGTTGATGTGAAAACTGTTTGTAGAAACCTCATCCTTCCCAGACACACTCAGAAATCCTCCTGCTGGGGATTCAGGTCCTTGAAGGGTGGTCAGTCCCTGCTGTCCTTGCCTCAAAGAGCTAGAGCCTCCTGACCTGCCGCTGACCTGAGGGGAGCCAGCAGCTCTTTCACCCTGTGGAGGATGGAGGGATGGGACGAAGCCAAGTGTGACGGTCCTGAGACGGTGAGAGGCCAGGGGACAGACCTGAGGTATGTGCATGGTGTGTGTGTGTGTGTGTGTGTGCACAGTGTGGATGTGTTGTGCTAGCACACGTATGTGGGAGCGATGATGGGCTTGATCCATGGAAGCTGGATTGAATTTCAGGGCTCTATGGAGTGTTTGTCCTGGTTCAGCGTGTCACCCCAAACTGTGTAGGCACATTGGGCCAGAGGGGCACAGGGCGCAGTCACTGGGGAAGCCACGTGGGGCAGCTTTCCTCAGAGGAGGTGTGCCCCGGGACAGGGTGCTCAGCCCGAGGAGGAGGAGGAGGAAGAGGGCCAAGGGAAAGGCACGGTACGAGCAAAAGAACAATAAGGCAGGAAGGAGTCTTCTTAGAAGCTTCTAACTTTGGGACAGGGCCACAGAGCAGTCCCCAGGAAGACATCAGTGGGTAACACTGGGACTGCTGGCCTCGCTGAGAAGCAGGGACAAGGATGTGGATTTTCCATGTCTCGTCTTCTAACCCAGCCCTTCACAGCTAGGGTCCCATTGCCTAGGCATTGGGGGTCATAAATGCTCCTGAAATCATATTCCGATTTCACTTGGATGTAAGACCACCTGCTAGGGCTTCCCTTTCTCTTGATGACTGCTCACTGGGCTGGGACTAAGGTCCATCCTGTGCTGGGCTCTGGAAGCTTCTCTGACCACTTTCTCAGTGGGTTGGGACCATCCTTAGATGTGGGACAAAACCTTTGTCATAGGAAGTGTTTGTCAGTTGTTTGGACCCACGGCCTTCTTGAGCTGTGTTCTAAGAAGGTTACTGTTTAGTGGCTTGGTTTCTGGTTCTGTGGTTCGTTGTTCTCTCTCCTGGTAGAAGCATTTCTCTCTCTCTGGAGCTAAGACATCTGGGCAAGCACTGCACGAGGCCCTCGGGACAGGAAGCAGGACTTTTGCAAGTGGGTCACTTGAGGTAATAATGATGAGACATGAAATGCATAAGGTAATTTAAAAGATTAAATGAAATTGTATGTAAAATTGTACCTATTAACAGGGCACCATGTGATAGTTTGATACATGTAGAGACTGTATAATGCTTCACTCAGGTTAAACATAACTCTCTTCCCAAATATTTATCATTTCTTTATGATAAAAATATTCAAAATCCTTTCTTCTAACCATCTGACATTGATAGTACACAATTGTCATCTGCAGTGCACACTCCCTCTCCAAAGCAATAGCACAGAACTTCTTTTATTTATTTTTTTGTACTGGGAATCGAACTCACAACCTTCTGCTTGCCAGGAATGTGCTGTGCTGCTGAGCTGCATCACCAGCCCAGTACAGAACTTCTAACTCTAGTCTGACCTGCGGATGAAACTTCTCCTACCTTCTGTCCCTTCTGCTCCTCCCCATTCTACTCTCAGCTTCAGTGAGACAAACGCTTCCATTTCCTGTCAGAGTGGGAGCCTGCAGTCTGTGTCTTTTGGTGCCTGGCTAATTTTACTTAACACCATGTTCCACCTATGTCAGGAAGCCAGGATTTCAATTTTTAAAAATGCCTGAGTCGTAGGCCATTGTGTCTGTTCATTAATTGATGGACACTTAGGTTGCATTTCTTGGCACTGTCAATAGTGCTATAATAACCATGGGCTTGCCAATGTCTCTTCGACATACTGATTTTATTTCCACAGGTTTATTTTTATTTTATTTTATTTTATTTTATTTTACGTTTTTGTTGCACAGGGGATCAAACTCACAACCACGCGCCTGCCAGGCAGGCACTTAAGCCACTGAGCCAAACTCCCAGCCCTGGTTTTTTGAGGCAGGGTCGCACTGTGTAGCTCAGGCCGGCCTTGTGTTCACGTTGTAGCCCAAGTCGGCCTCAAACTCACAACACCCCGCCTACCTCAGCCTCCCGAGTGCTGGGATTAAAGGCGTGCGCCACCACGCCCGGCTGGTCTATTTTTAATTAGCTGGGGAACTGTATGCTGTTTTCCATAATGACTGTGTTATTTTACATTTCTATGAACAGTGTATGGTTTCCCGTGTTTCCCATCCTTGCCAATACTTGTTATTTTTTACTTTTTTTGACATTAGTCATTATTTCTGGACTGCAGTGATATCTTACTGTAGTTTTGATTTACATTATCTGATCGGTTGTTTTGTTGAGAATTTTTTTCATATATCTGTTGGACAAGTCATTTTCTTATATAACATCTTATTTGAGACTTTTTTGTACTGAGGAGGGATCCAGGACCTCAAGTATACTGAAACAGTGTTCTACCACTGAACGACATTTCCATTCTTCTCTTAAAAAATTAGTTTGAGATAGGATGTCTCTAAATTGCCTAGGCTGACCTTGAGTTTGTGATCTTCCTGCCTCAGTCCCCTACATAGCTGAGATTCCAAGTGTGTGTAATCAAACCCAGCTTTGAAGGATACTTTTAGAAGACTGAATGATCTGCGCATGTCACCAGATACCTCTAATCCATCTAATCTGGAGGCTGAGACAGGAGGATTGCAAATTTGAGGCCAATTTGGGAAGATTCTGTCACACACACACACACCACACACCCCAAAACCAAAATAAAACATAAAATTAAAAGCAAACAAACATGACCAGGGGTGTAGCTCAGTGCTCCCTGAGTTCAATGCCCAGTGCTGGAAAAAACATTTCTCGAAATAAGTGATGCCACTTTCACCTTATGCATGAGGATGCCACTGAGGCTGGGATGGTTTAGCCGACCCCGAAGATCTCAGCTAGACAGCAGCAGAGCAGGGGGAGGAGGCCGGCTCTCAGCCTGTGGCTCCCCCGCCCCAGCTCCTCTATTGGCTTTCCTGGCAATGATGTACGTGACTCCCACGAAAAATGCTTACTAGTTTGTCTCCTGCAATGCAATATTAGCTTCTCATTATACTTCCTAATGTGTTCGTCTTACTGTTTGACTATATATGACAGTGTTCCCCAAACTTGGCTAATCATTACTTAGCATTTGACCAATACAGATTTTTCAGCCTCTGCCTTTTGGATTCTGATTTTTCAGATCTAGATAAGCCTTATTTTAAAGTTTTTATGTTTTGAGAAGTGGTCTCGCTCGCCATGTCGCTCGGGCTGGTCTTGAACTCCTGGGCTCCAGAGATCTCCTGCCTTGTCCTCCTGCATTGCTGGGATGCCAGCCACGGTCCCAACTGAATCCGTACTTTTTGTAACAGCTGATCATTACTATTAGGTGTAAGAGTCCCTTGAGCTTGAAAGCTGCCTGCTTACTATGGTTTCTAGCCTATCTGACTCCCTGTGGCTCTGAAGGGTGAGGAAGCTTGAAAGAATAAGCAGGTTTGTTTCAGAGACGAGAGTGTGGGGAGAAGCTGGGGGAACATCGGAACGTGAGTTAGGACGTCAGGAGCTCAGATCCTCTGGGGGAGAAGACGGTGAATCTTTCCTCTGTACTCTGCCCACCCTGTGCAGGAGTGAATCCCTGATGTTTGCTTCTTGTCCCCACAGAACCAGCAGAAGCCGGTTTCAGGAGAGCCCAGCCCAGGAGCAGGTCTGCTCTGCACCCAACCTGCGGCTCCTGCTGCTGGGGAAACGGGGCGCAGGAAAAAGTGCTACCGGGAACACCATCTTGGGCAGGGCTGTGTTTACCTCTCGGCATGAGACTGTGAGGTGCCATCGAGAGAGTGGGGCTGTTTTAGGGAGGCAGGTCGAGGTCATTGACACCCCTGACTTTTTCTCTTCACTGGCCTGTGCCGAAGCCAAACCAGCCAACCTGGAAGGGTTCTGGGAGCTCTTGGCTCCTGGCGTCCACGCACTGCTCCTGGTGGTGCCCATTGGAAATTACACCGTGGAGGATGAGCAGACCTTCAAGGGCATCCAGGAGTTGTTTGGGGCAGAGGCCAGCAGGCGCATCCTCCTAGTCTTCACCAGGAAGGAGGAGCTGGGCTGCGACTCGCTGCACGATTACGTCGAAAGCAAAGGGTTTCTTGCAGCACTGGTTGGAAGTGACGAAGGCCGGTACTGCGCTGTGGACAACAAAGCGGATGAGGAAACGCGGGCGACCCAGGTGGCTCAGCTCTTCAGCAAGGTTGAGCATTTGGTGGAGAGTCAGGGACCGTGGTGTGTGAGCCTCAGAACCAAAGGCCTTGGATTTCAGGCAAGAATTAGCTTTTGGGGAAAAGGAACGTGGCGCTGTGTGAGGGAACAGGGGTTTTGCTGGAGGAAATGTTCATTCATACTCTGGAATAGTAAGAGGGACCAGACCTCAGGTTACTTAGGTGTCAGCAGGTTGACCTCGGACTTCAGCTCTTTTCTTTTCTTATCTTATCTTTTCTTTTCCTTTCCTTTTATTTTATTTTATTTTATTTTTGGTACTGGGAATTGAACTCAGGAACTTGTGCTTGCCAGGCAGGCACTGTGTCCCTGAACTCGGGCTAAGCCCCTAGTCCTTTCTTACATAATCCCTTGTAATATTATTATTATTATTTTTGGTACCGAGGACCAAACTCATAACCTTGCACCTGCCAGGCAGGTGCTTAGGCCACTGAGCTAAATCCCTGGCCCCATTTTTTGAGACAGGGTCTCACTATGCAGTTCAGGCTGGCTTTGAACTCACTTTGTAGCCCAGGCTGGTCTCGAACTCACAACGGTCCTCCTGCCTCAGCCTCCCCAGTGCTGGGATTAAAGGCGTGTGCCACCACACCCAGCTAATCCCTTGTATTATTAAATACACAAATGACTCTAGACTATTTTTTCCCCTGTCTTCACTGAAATCCCCCTTTTTGTTTTTTCTCCTCCCTTTCTGGTGACTCTAAAGAGCGTGGAATCCTCCTGCAATCTCTGGCTTTAACAGCTGGGGTTCTTGGGACTCCATTCTGGCCCTTCTTCCACTCTTTGTTTTCTTACCGGTTGATCCCATGCTTTTATGCCTTTGGGCTCCAAGCATCGGTCCCAAGTGAGTAACCCTAACCTGGCTGTTGCGGCTCTGACTCCTTTACCCAGTCACCCCCTGGCATCTCCACTGGGGTCTCTCACACCATCTCACACTTGCCATCCTCAATCTCTGAAATCTCCCCTTAAATCTCTTAGGGCTTCAGTTTCCCTCTCAACTCAGCCAATGGTGGTATTGTCCACCATATTCTTCATACTGAGGTACAGATGTCAGTTTTGAAACCATGATCAGCTCACATCAAGAGATCACCAAGTCTCAGCCAGGCATGGTGGCTCATGCCTTTAATCCCAGCACTCGGGAGGCTGAGGTAGGAGGAGCATTGTGAGTTCAAGGCTGGCTTGGGCTACAACATGAATGCAAGGCCAGCCTGAGCTACATAGTGCGACCCTGCCTCAAAAAAACTAGGGCCAGGAGTTTGGCTCAGTGGCTTATGTGCCTGTCTGCAGGCATGAAGTTGTGAGTTCGATCCCTGGTGCCACAAAAAAAAAAAAAAAAAAAAAAAAAAAAAGAGAGATCACCAAGTCTCATGAAACTGGTGTTCCTGAATTCCAACTACTGCTGTCCATCACCATGACCACCATCTGCTCCAAGCCAGTGTCCTTTCTTGCCTGTGCTGTTTTAATTTGCTAATGGCTTTCTCCTTCATTCTTGGGCCTCCTTTCCTCAATCCATTTCACTCATAATGGCCAGGTTAGAACTTCATGTGATTTTTTATTTTTTCGTGGCATTGGGGCTTGAACTCACAACCTTGTGCCTGCCAGGCAGGCGCTTAAGCCACTGAGCCATACTCCCAGCACTAGTTTTTTGAGGCAGGGTTGCACTATGTCATTCAGGCCGGCCTTGCTCACGTTGTAGCCCAAGCTGGCCTTGAACTCACAACGTTCTGCCTACCTCAGCCTCCTGAGTGCTGGGATTAAAGGCATGCGCCACCATGCTTGACTTCATGTGATATTTTTAATGTAAAGGAAAATGTATTTGCGAGTAAGTGGCGGTTCCAGAATGCAGGCTTGTCTTCTGAGGAGCTGACCTTGCAACCAAGTGACTTCTGCCTAGAAACCCAGCCCCCTTCCCCCCCAGCTCAGTGTAGGTGGGAAACTATCGGTACAGAGGACTCCACGAACCTAGGTGTCAGAGGGCAAAAGCAAGTGCGGGGTGAGCCTGGGAGGGTTTTGGTCAGAGAGGTTTATTAGAGGTGATAAATAATAAGCCCAAGTAGGATGGAAATATAAGAGCTATGGCATTTATTGAGTGCCTGCTAAATTCCAGACACATACCTGACCAACGCTTAAGAACAACTCTGTGTAGAGATGTTCTGAGGTGGCAGTAGTGTCCAAGCTCAGGAAACTGAGCAATGGACGGTGACAGAAATTTGATAACCAGAGCTAAATGGAGAGGACCCCAGGAGATAGATGATTGAGTGAAGGTTCAAAGACAGCGGGAGATCAGGTAAGAAAGCAGAGGGAGATTTCCCTGGCTCATGCGGGGGAATTAGCAAAGATAAAGTTACAGCCAGGTGTGGTGGTGCACACCTGTAATCCCAACACTCTGGGAGGCTGAGGCAGAAGGGTTATAGCTTTAGTCTTACTCAGGCAACTTACTGATAGCCTGTCTCAAAATAAAGAATGAAAAAGGACTGGGGCATAGCTCAGTGCAAGGGTCCTGGGTTCAAACCCCAGTAACAATAATAATAATTATAAAATGAAGTTTAGGATGTTTCTGAGAACAGCACAGGGCAAATCTGTCAAGACTGTGTATCACTATTTTTATTTGGGGGGGCGCAATTACATGGACTCATGAGGCAGGGGAAGGGGCTGTCAGTTGTGTGCCTGACTTCCTGTTCTGTTGTCTGCATTTTCCCATCTGATGGACATCATGTTGGAAGTTTTAGCTCCCTACTCGGGAGCAGAATGACCAAGAGATGCTGGAGAGGTCTCTACCTGTGGGAAACTGTCACAGTGACACAGTGAGCCTTGGGACGGGTCTGCAAAGGCCAACTAGATCCATGACCTTGGTTTGACCACATCCTAGTCAGCAGATTACTCTGAGATGCAGAAGCAAGTCTCCACTTCTTTTCTCTGTGAAGAGATGAGATTATAGATCTGCATGCTTCACATACCCCTTTATTTTTTAGGATCCTGTGAATGGAGCTGCGTGTCAGGAGAGGGTCAATCCATGTGGTAAGTTGATTCCTGTAAGATACTAGGCTTGTACTTGTGTTCCTCCAAGGAATTCTGCAGCCAAAGTGAAGTGGAAGAAGTACACATACGGATAAGAACCCAGATGCACCTGGAGACCTCGTTCAGATGGTGCCTGCACCTGTCCCCAGGGAACCCTTAACACTTTCGAGTCGATGCCGCCCCAGCCAAGGTCCCAGACACAGTACACGTGTCTCTGGCCTCCTCCGATGTGTCACAGAGCTGGATTTGCTTTCTGAGGCTTCTTTCTTAACCTCTTCTTCCTGGTCCTGGATTCACCACTCCTCAAGTTTTACTCCTGATGGGAAAGTAGAAATCACTCCTTCATGGACAACACCAACCTGCAGAGGTCACTGAGGGGCTGCCATTAACCTTATCACCTGCAACCCTGCTGTGCACGCAGATCCCCTCCTCGTTGTGGGACACACACAACTGATGCAACCATCCCTTTATGGACGCATGTTAAACTTATTTCCAGGCCAGTCCTGTGCAAGAACTGAGTATTCAGGGTCCCTGTCCTGATGGAAACCCCGCCCCCAACATAATGAAGCTTTAATTTCTACAGCAGTGATAATAATTGCAGTTGACATTCTATGCTGGGAAATAGCATACAGATGTCTATATAATTCAGTCTTCATAGCATATAGAATCGTATGTACATACACATTAGTCTTCATAACAACCCCGTAAGGAAGGCACCTTATTATCAATACCTTCTTTTTATAGATGTGAGCGCAGGCAGTGGGTATTCATAATTCTGTCTGTGCCCTTCAGCCAAACTCCAAAGACAGACACGCAGCTGAGCATGATGGGGTTTAGTGACTAAAGGTGGAGGGCAGAGCCACACGCATCATGCTGGAGCATCTCAGAGGCAGAGCACTTGTCAGAAACTTGTGCTGGGGACTGCAGGGGGCGGGGTCTTGCCCTGGACAGAGTGCTACTAGGAGGTAGGGTAGCTCTATGGCCCGGTGTCTTAAAAATTCTTACCTCCGAAGTGCTAAGTGTGGGGCAAGGCTGGCATTGTCATTCCTTAGCCAGAATACTGACACTTGGGCCACCCTCTTGATTTCTTCTGTGTTCAGACATATTTTGGAGTGAGTGTGGTTGCTGAGCATGGGTGTCTAATACCCTGGTGCAGAGGATGAGGAACAGGAGGCTCCCAGGTCCTTTGGTGATCAGTGGTCTGCTCCTGGCTCTAGACACTGTTTTTAACCACTGTACTAGGTTGGCTTTCCCATTTCGAAAGAAGTCAGTGTTTGGAACAAATAATGATTTATTGTTTTGGTAAGAATAAAGAAGAAAAATACATAGGACCTTGTTTGTGTGGTTCTGGGGACAGCGCTGTTGGCAGAGCTCTCACAAGCACGTATTTGTTTAGGAACCTGAGTCGTCAGCAGGAGTTAGGCTGAAAGTTGTCAGCAGGTGCTACCGCGTGGACCAAGTCCCCAAAGGAGGGGAGTGGGAGCGAGGGGCTCCCGGGCCTGGGCTGGGCACTCAGCGCTGGTGATAGGATGGTTTGGGATCCTTGATGCTGTGCTCCTCTCTTGAGCCCGACCTTTCTCTGGGTTCTTATTCTGTGATCTGCTGGAGACGGGAGGTCATTTTAAAGACAGCATGAGTAGCAGTGACACTTAGTACAGGAAGTGAGACACGGAGGCAGTCAGGAGCCAAGGACTGGAAGTGCAGTGCTCACAAAGGACATGTCTGCCTGGCACTGGATGGCTTTAGTGGTCTGGCCGCTCCATACTCTCTGTTACTGCTGAGGGACTCCTCACTGAGTGCCACCTGTTCTGGTGACCTGAGCTGAGACCCTTCCATTCTTACTCATCCCATTATCTTCTAATTTGGATGTCCTTGATCCCAAAGAGTGGCATTATTAACTGGGTCAGAAATGGGAGCCTCTGTCAAAGTACGGACATGACAGACAATCAAGAGGCTACAAGGGCTTTCAAGCAGGCTTTGGAGAATGGGAAGGCAGGAAGCTGGGGGATCCCAGAGTATTCTGCAACTTGAAGACAAAAAGGGAAACTAACTGTGTCCCTTGGGAAGGGGCAGAAGACAGCAGTCCTGATGGACATGGGGGACACAGTGCTAATGCTGCAGGACAGGGAAGTAAGGCCAGATCTCCGGGGTGCTTGAGGACCAGAACCTAGGTTTGGAGGCAGGGACAGGATACACATAGGGTAGCAGAGCATAAAACTGCACCATTTCTGAGAAAGTGTAAGTAGCGTAGTGATGACATTGTGGGTGTAGCAGAAGCAGTTCAACAGTTTCTTCTGGAAGGAAGAGCATGGCTGGGTGCTCTGCCCTCTTTGCTTTGAGGTTGCTATCAGTCACCTGGCAAGGAGCTCACAAAAGAAAGCCCCTGAGAGGAGGCCCAGAGTCTCCCAAGGGAGGCACATGGCAAGACCTCTGTGCTTCTGTAAATTCCACTTACAGGGTTGTTTATGGTCCTTCTCCATCACCAACACCACACAGAACAGCTATGGTTTTGTTGTTGTTGTTTGTTTGTTTGTTTGTTTGTTTTGGTACTGGGGATGGAACTCACGACCTTGCACTTGCCAGGCAGGTGCTTTTGCCATTGAGCTAACTCCCTGGCCCCAACTATAGTTATTTTTATCAGAAGCACCAAGTGCCCTTAACTCATCAGTGAAAGATACATCTCCATGTGATTTTTTGGTGTGTGTCATTGGGGAATGAAGCCAGAGCCTTCGTTCTGAGCTCCAGCCCTGTATTAGTTTTTGAGATAGGTTCTAAATTGTTAAGTTGTCTAGGCCTGAGATTGAACCTGGACCCTTTTCCCTCAGCATCCGAGAGAGCTGGGATTACTGGCATACACCATCATGCCTGGCTTCAATGTGATTTTAATGAGTAATGAATTTTAGCATGATCCAAACAGTAGACTTGCTGTTCCATTGACGGTACATAGAGTTACTGTTTCATGAAAACCCCATTCTGGAGAATAGCTTTGCAAATAGTTCAGAGAGGCTGGGCTTAGCCATAGCTGCAGTAGAAACAGAAGACAGAAATGAGATGTGCAGACTGGATCTAGAGAGTAGGGGCACAGGGAAGACCAGTGGCTTTCACAGGGAGTCAGAGGAAGTCCGTAGGGTGCAGGGCAGATTCAGGGATCAGAACAGAGCTGTGTTTGTAGATTAGCACTGAATAGAGACTGCAGTCTGAATCCTCCCGCTGAGTCCAGACTGCGTGAGCTGGGACAAGCCAGCCCCCTGGGTGGGGACAGACTGGCCAGGAGAGCAGGAGGCTGCCAGGCTGTCTTGGGCACCTTCTCTGCACACTGCTATCATGCTGCCCTAGGAATGACTTGGAAAGATGAATTCTCTGGCAGTCTACGGTCACAAATCATTCTCAATTTCTTTTGCACAGAAACCCTGAGCATTATCCTCGTGGGAAGGAGCGGGACTGGGAAGAGTGCGACTGGGAACGCTATCCTGGGGAGGCAGGTCTTCGTCTCTCAACTCCGACCCCAGCCAGTCACCCTTAAATGCCAGAGTGGCAGGAGGACCTTGGACGGGCAAGACATTGTGGTGGTGGACACCCCGTCCTTCTTAGATGGTGTTGAGAGAGACCCATCCTGGCTAGGGGAACAAGTCAAATGCTGTTTGTCTTTATGTGAGGGAGGAACCAAGATCTTCGTCCTGGTGATCCAGCTTGGACGGTTCACTCGAGAGGATGAAAGAGCCGTGTTGAAGCTGGAGACCATCTTTGGGGAGGATGTTATGAAATACGTGATCGTGGTGTTCACACGAGGCGAAGACCTCAAGGGCGAGAAGATTGAAGATTACACTGAGAACACAGATAACAAAGCCCTTAAGAGTCTAATTAAAAAGTACAAGTGGCCAGTTTGTGCTTTCAATAACAGAGGGACTGACCAAGCCCGGGAGGCCCAGGTGAAAGATCTTCTGAAGAAAGCCAATGACCTGAGAAAGAGTCATGGGGGCTCAAGGTATTCCTCAGTGTGTAATTCCTCAGTGTGTAAAATTACCAGCTATCTACCTAGAAATGCCCAGAAAATATTCAGTTGCAAAACATTCATAAACATTTTAAAAGACAGGTTTACGTAGGTAGCTGAAAGGCCTGGAGTTTCTTCATGTTAAGAACATCATTAGGGTGGAAGACGGGTGGGTGTGGTAGGACTAGTGGGACAGTAGGAAAATCCATGGCTTTCAAGGCTTGAGAGGCTAAGGCATCCTGCCTTGGGGAGGTTACTGGAAACTCCTTTGCACTCCCCGCTGCCTTTTTCAAATTTTATAAATATTAATAAATAGGTTAAAAAGTCAACCAAATAATAATGGTTTAAACATGCTTGGGGCTTATTGCGTCTTATATCAAAAAGCCCAAGAGCACCCTGCGTTGGGCTGGCGGGCATCAAATTCCAGCTTCCTCCTGTCTTTCTGACTCCCATGGGCAAGCTTGCTTCCTGGTTCCAACATGGGTGTTCTGTCCATGCTGAGCGAGTTCTTTTGGAAGCTGCCTGAGGTATGCAATATGTGAAATCAGAACTATGGCTTTTTATCCCAGGTAGATAGGGAGTTGGATGTTTTTAATAATAAGCACTTTATTCATGCTCTAAGGGCAGAATCTATGACATGATTCTATGTTATCCACTGTGTTTCTCCCTGACAAGATTAATTTGCTCATAAGAGCATGGATTGTTAATAGTACCTGTAGATGCCACATACCTTTTAACATGAGAACTTCTGGAAAATGTGTATAAATGCATTGAGTTTCATCACATAATAAAGATGAATAAGATTATAAATTTGCATTCTCTTTCTGATTCCTACTTTTTCTGACTATGGAGAGGCAATTGGGATATCTTGACACAGGCAAGGTCATTATCTTTTGAATGAGCAACAGCTATATGTGTGCAGGCTTCTGTGGCTTAAAGGTCTCCTGTACTGGATATTTCATTAGAGTAAGGACAAATAAACACAACTGACATTAGAATCAGGAATATGGGAAGAATAAGTCTGGAAGACATTCTGTGCCTCTTCCCCTTCTGGTCAAAGGCAGAAACAAATACTCATGTGCTGAGCAGGTGTCCCTGGAACCTGTACTGGGTGGGGGAGGCACAGGCTAAGCAATGTGGCATCAGCTCACAGGTGGGATCTAGTGTGCATACTACTTTCCATTCACTCCTCAGAGGGTAACGATACTACTGTGTCAGTTACTCTGAGAAGCACATGCTGAGAAATAGAGGAAGAAGAGGTTTACTGGGTGGGTGGGTGGGAAAGCATTTGAAGGACAAAAGAGGGAAGAAGCAGAATTGGGCAGCGAGAGTTAGGCTGTGATGCTGACCTGGCATCTGCAGAAGGATAGCAGGAGGAGCCTCTGAGCTTAGGAAGCCTGTGCCAGCTCAGCAAGGAACACTGGGGCAAAGACTGGCAGCCTAGGCTTGCACCAGGGAGATGATGGTAGCTCTTCTGAGCTCGCCAAAGGCTAGGAACTTCCTGGGAAGAGCCTGGCCTTGGCTCCAAACTCAAGATGAGAAGTACAAAGACCTTCAGTGGGGAATTGGAAATGGTGGTGGGTATAGCTTATCCTGCTTCTACCTATTTGTTCTCAAAGCGTTCTTTCTTCCGGAGACATAGTAGCATACAGAGGTCACTGATGCAATGTTTAGTGCATCCTTTTAGAAAGGGACACTCACCCTCACTAAGGACGCCTCTCTGAACCAGGAGGCCAGACTTAATCTTCCACTCTCTCCAGCACATGTATCTCAGCAAGGCTACCAGTATGCTGACCACCTGGATATTTGGCACTTCCTGGAGAGGACGTTCTGGTTGTCCCTTTGGGAGTAGGGGCTGTTGGCATGCCATCAGTAAACTCAAGGGATGCTGGTGGACCTTGCAATGCTGCTGGACAGCCCCTCATCCCTGAGTGATCTGACCTCAAATGCCAGCGGTGCTGACACTGAGAGACCTAATGCATACAATCGAATAGATGGGTTGCAAAATGTCCAGTAGTTTGGATCTCTTTGGGTCAGAGAGTGGGAGAGATAACTTCTAAGGAAGTTTCCACAGCATCCCTGCTCTGCTGGTGCACCAAGAATGTGCTTGTTTCCATGTCAGGCTGCCTTTCTCCTTCCTCATAGCAATACTGTCATGCATGGAGAAAGATGTGCCAGAGAATCTAGTTTTTATGGAGGGTTCATCTTAAAGAAAACAGAATAATTCCTGATTATAAAAAGATAGAGCTTGCTATATAAATTCCTAAAAGGGAGTAGGCTAGTGTTGGCATGCTCTGTGGAGTCTATGAGCAAGCTGAATTCTTCAGTGAGTTCCACAGTCACTGGGCTATGAGCCCCTGTCTTCCTACCTCCAGTGGAACTGCCACTAATTCAGAAAAGACTCTCACCTTCCAACACTATCATCACAGCTGTCATTCCATGAGACCATGGGCTCAGCCTCTCTCACTGTTCTCCTCACCAACCAATCAGGACGTCCACCTGGCTGATCCCTCATTTCCCTGAGAAGCAGCATGATCTTTACCTTGACAATTCTCTCACATTTCTGAGAATAGACACAAAGTTTCAGAATTTAAGAGATCAAAGCCTCAAAAATTATGCTTTTTTACAGATAATATTCCATTGCATTAAAATACCACCTCTTTTTCATCCATTCTGCAGTTGATGGGCATTTGAGCTGTTTCCAAGATTTAGCTATTACAAATTGTGTTGCTATAAACATGGGTGCACATATATCATTGTAGTAAGATATTTTCAATTTTTCTAGGAAGATACCCAGGAGGGGAATAGCTGGATTGAATGAGACTGCCAATCTTAGTTTTCTGAGAAATCTCCACACTGATTTCCACAGTGGTTGCTCCACTCTACTCTCCTACCAACAGTGGAGAAGGGTTCCTTTTTCTCCACAGCCCCAGTAACATTTGTTATTGGTTGATTTCTTGATGACAGCCATTCTTTCTGGAGTGAGATGGAATCTCAATGTTGTTTTAATTTGCATTTCTCAAATGACCAGTGATGTTGAACATTTCCTATAAGTGAAATAAATCAAACTCACATTTATAAATACCATATTGTCTCCCCAGTGTAAAAAAATAATAAAAATAAAAAACTGTAAGAGCAATAAGATCCAAAATGTACAGTAGACATTGTAACAATGAAAGAGAAAGAAAGTACTCAAAAGGAAAGAACAACTGGGATAGGGGAAAGGAGAAAAGGGAGAAAGGAAAAGATTATATGTATGTATGTAGGTGTGCATATATAAATGTATGTATGTGTATGTATGCAAGATAGACAACTAGATTACTAATCTCTGTTAGTTATTCGAAAAGAACAATTTGTGCTGTCATTGTTTGATTGTTTGATCATTTTTTATGCCTAGATCTTGTAACCTGACCAACTACTTCTAAGATAACAATATGCATATATTAACCAGTGTTAATTTCCTACTTTTTTTTTGAAATTCTATATCGTTTCTATCCTATTTTTCTGTGTTGCTTTTTAAAATAATAATAGAAAAAAGAATTTAAGAGATCGGTGAGACCAATGAGGAAACTGGAGGATTTTATTAGGTATACACCTGGCTCAGCAGACTTCTGTCCAAAAATGGCTGAGCACTGAACAAAGGGAGTCTCCAGTTTTTATACGTTTTGTCAAGGGGGTTGGTCTTTGGTATGGAATTTGTGGGTGAGCAGAAGGAGAACAAAGGTAGTTTGTCAAACTGTGACAGTTTTGTATCTTAGTGGCCCTGCTCAGGCATAATAGGATGTTAAGGGAATAGGAGGTTATAAAATTTTACTTACAGGGACAAAAGTTACTGCTTTTATCTGCATTAAAACAAACAACAACAGCTGTAGGGAGGGGGAAGTTTGGGAAACTTGACTTTTTCTTTTTAAACAAGACATACTCAAGAGACTGGTATAAAATCCAGCTGCGAACTGGACATGGTATCCCATGCCTATAATTCCAGCACTTGAGAGGCTGAGGCAGGAGGATCACTGCACATTCAAGGCCAGCCTAGGCTGCATAGTGAGTTGAAGGACAACTTGAATTATATAGTGAGACCCTATCTCAAAAAACCCCTCAAAACAAAACAATGCCAGTGACAACAACAACAGCAGCAAAAACGCAGTTGTGAGCAGCATCATACATTTCTCCCCTCAGCCACATACATTTCCTGTTTTTTACTTGTCACTGAACACTGTCTTCACATAAGTCAGTAGGTGGTTGTGTGGAAAGCCCATGTTTCTTACCCACACATTATAGGATAGATTAAAGGAAGTCGAGAATTAGCCATGAGGTTAGGCCTGAAAGAGGCCCAGGAAGTACATTTATAATTTGTTTTTCATAAGTGTACAGAAAGCTGAAGTTTAATGGGAAGTCACATTGATAATAATAATTAGGTACATTTTATTTCAGTTTTCATCTTATTGCTATTGTGGCACTGCAGACCCCCCAGAAAGATTCCCTTTTCCCTAGACATATTTTTGATGTTTTGCTGAGAAGATGAATTAAATGTATTCTTCACAATTTCTATCATCGGTCATGTGGTGCTCACATGCTTTTACTGTTCCTGACCTGGATCTTTTTCTGTTGCTATTGGTCTCTGAGACTACTCGCTAGCAAGCATGACCGTGAACCCGGTTGCCTGCAGGCCCATTGGCCTATGTCCTCAGTATGTCAATATTGCCAGGTCTAAGAAGGATGTAGCATCTACCATACATGGTGTTTCTTCTACTTCTGTTCCAACTGGGCCCTGAGGTTTTCATGGCACCACTGTTGGTTCCATGGGCTCTCATCTTCTTCCATGCAGTCCCATGCCTAGCAGAATGTCATCATTTGACCTGTCTTGTGTTCTGCTTGGAGATCCCACTAGGAAAGTTTGTCTTCATTTGACCTGACTTGGTACTTCCCCAGCAAGTCAGGTCAACAGTCTTTTCTTCCCATGGATGCTTTTTGAAACCAATTTTTAAAATATCATGGCTGCATGGTCAGTGGGTACAATTATGGGAAGAAATAGACTAAACAAAAAGCTTAAAATGAAAAGCCAAGGAATGAGACATTTCTGGGTACTTTGAAAACCTTGTACATATTCCTAGGAGTCTAGGAGGCCACACAAGTGCACAGAACACCTGACCAGGGCTGGATAAATGCTGAGTTTAGACCAGAGAAGCCTAAAGATCTCATTTCTGACAGTCCCAGAGCAGGAAATGAAAATAAAGGCAGAGTTGCAAGCTCCCTCTGAGTGTTGAACATGTGCCCCAGAAACACATGAAACTTCTTGCCCAAGACTGGGCTATTTCAAGACTTAAGGAACTCTTCATTCAATCATTAGTTCATCACTGAACTCCTTGAGCAGAGACAATAATGGCCACACATAACGAAGAGTACAGGAAAGTCACCAAACAGCAAAACAAAAATAATAGCAACAACAAACCCTGGTGTAGTGGGGGATAGGGTTGCAGAGTAGTCAGTTCTATTACTTAAGATGTCAGGAGCTGGGGGCATAGCTCAGTGGTAGAGCACTTGGGTAGCAGGCCCGAAGCCCTGGGTTTGATCCCCTGGACCACAAAAATAAAGTAAAATGTCCAACAAATATTACAAAGCAAGCAAAGAAATAATAAAATATCAAAAACACACATACGCACAGATACACAACCCTGTCAATAAAACTATTCCTGAGGAATCCCAGATATTGGACTTACTGGAAAATGTTTTTTGTCCAGTTGTTTAAAATATATTCAAAGAACTAGAGAAAATTTTGTCTAAAGAACTAAAAGAAAGCATGATCTCTCATACGCACAAAATAGGGAAGACCAATAAAGAGATATAGATTGTTTAAAAATAATAAAAAGAAAACTCTGGAACTGAAAGATACACAATAGAGTTTTTTTGGGGGGTACCGGAAATTGAACTCATAACTTTGCACTTGCCAGGCAGGCACTTATGCTGCTGAGCTATATCCCCAACCCTTGGAAAATACATAATAAATAAAGTGAAAAATTTACTATGCAGCTCAACAGCAGAGTTGGTTGAGCAGAGGAAGAAAACCAGTGAACTTGAAGATAGGTGAATTAGATACATGGTCTGGGGAGCAGAGGAAGGGAAGAAGGATGAAGGGTAACAAGCTGCATGAGAGACGTTTGGAATACCATTGACATGGGGACATATGTCAGAGGAATCTTAGGAAGAGAAGAGGAGGAAAGAGCTCAAAAGAATATTTGAGGAAACAATGGTTATAAACTTCTTGATTTGGTGAAAAACATTGATCTACTCATCTAAGGAACTCACTAAGATTTAGGGGAATTCAGAGATAGCCATACCTGTACACATTATATTAAGGCTATCAAGAGACAAAGATAGATCTGGGTGTGGTGGTACACACCTGAGCTTTCAGAGCCTGAGACAGGAGGACCACAAATTCAAGTCCACCCTGGGTAACTTAGCAATTGAATGAGACTCTGTCTCAAAATAAAAAATTAAAAAAGGACTAGGGATGTAGCTCAGTGTGAAAGCCCCAGTATAATCCCCACTACAACACCAAAAAAGAAGAAGAAGGAAAAAAAAAGACAAAACATCTTGAAAATAGGAAAAGAGAAATGACTCATCACATACAAGAGGCCTTAAACAAGAATAACAGCCAGCTTCTCATGAGAAACCACAGCAGCCCAAGAACATTGTAGCTTCAAAAGGCAGAAAGAAAAAGACGGCCAACCTCAAGTTCTTTATGTGAAAAATTGTTCTTTCAAAACGAAGGAGAAATTGTCATTTCCAGATAAAAACTGAAAGCTTTCAATGCATGTTGATCTGCTCTATAAGAAATACTGCAGGGAATCCTTTAGGCTAAAAGGAAAGAACATTGGTCCACATCAACATGAAGAAATAAGAGTACCTGTAAAGGTACCTTGAGATAAATGCTTGGAGATAAATAGAAAAGTTAAACGCAGTTTTTATTTTTAGTTCTTCCAGATTTTTAAAATTACATAAGACAATGCTCATAAATCTCTGTTGATGAGTATACAATATATGAAGACGTAATTTGTATGACAATAACAGTATAAAAGATGGGGAGAAAACAGAGCTACTTTACTGCAAAGTTTTGTGTACAGTATAAATTAGGTTGGAATTACTCTGAACTGGTTTGCTACAATTGTATGTTAAAATGTAAACTGTAGCCTCCATGACAATTACTAACAAATGTAAGGTTATATTTGAAATATTGTGAAAGAAATGACAAGAGAATCTGAACACTACACTAGAATTTCTCTGTGTAATGCAAAATAATGTGGCAATTGAAGATAGAATAAGAACCACAACAAAAAGCAGAAAACAAATAGCAAAATGGTAGACAGATACACTATTTTATCTGTAATTATGTTAGACACAAATGCCCCATGATGAGTGTATTTATTATGTATTTCAGGTGCTGTGAAGATGTATAAATGGATTAAACTTTTTGATCATATGGCAGAGATTAACAGTATGAATTAAAAAATAAATTTTTAAAAAAATTTTTATTTTAAAGAGGATAAAACAGAATAAAACCAATCAAAACAAACCAGTGTAAGAGATACAGGACTTCAGAACATTATGCAATCAACAATAGTTACCATAATGCCTCTTGATGTCTCCAAAATAGCTGTAGATCAAACAGAATAGAATAGAATAGGAACAATAAAAATAAAACAATGAATACAATAAAGGACTTCAAAACAAGTCAATAGTAAATCCAAAATTGCTACCATAATATATCTTGCTATCTTCAAAATAGCTGCTCTTGCCATTGGATTTGACATAATCAAACAAAACAAAAGAGATAAAACCCAACCCAACAAAACAATGGAAACAATATAGGACTTCCAAAACAAGACCATAGGGAATCAACAATGGCTGCAACCCTCAGGAGTTCCCCCCTAGATATCTCATTGTGTACCATTATCTGGTGAACCTATAAGCAGACCACTGACCATAGACCTTCCATGTTAGTGAAACACCAAAGCACCACAGGCATTCAACTGCATTTCACCTCCTTAACTACCATCACAGCCTGTGTTTCTCTGGATAAGCCTGTCACTTACAGTGGGGAGGGTTGGTACTTCTTGCTTGCCAGCCTGCTGGGGTCTGTTCCAGCCTGGCCTTGGCCCGTGCATGCCACTGGTTCCCAGACTGAGTAAGAAACAAATATGACCCAACTTTATTCTGCCTACAGAAGACACATTTTTTTTTCATTAGCGCATGTGTGTAAGTTCATATGTTTACATTCCTTATGGGGAGTTGGTCTATGTATATAATACATCTCAATTCCCTTTCCATTACCTTTTCCTCCTTTCCCTCACCCCTCCACCCATCTCTTGAGCCCTGTTCTTTTATTTTTTTGTACATGTTTGCAATGCATAATGTTTACCTTCCTTGTGTGGAGTTGGTACATGTGCATAACACATCTTAACTCCTTTTTCATTTCCTTTCCGTTCTCTCTCTCCTTCCTATTCCTTGAATCTCTTGATTCCCTTCCTTTCAAGAAATATCTCCCTACTTCCTATTATCTATGTTTTATTCTACTTTTTATTTATACTTGGGTTTCTCATATAAGAGAAATCAAGCAGTATTTATGTGTATCTGATTTATCTCACTTAACATTGTGGTCTCAAGTTATACTTATTTTTTTTCAAATGACTCGTTTATCTATCTTTGTGCCAGAGTAGTACTGTACTATGTGTGAATACCACATTTTATTTATCCAATCATCTTTTGATGAACATATAGGCCACTTCCAAGATTTACCTATTATGGATTGTGCTGCTACAAACATGGGTATGCATGGATCTGTGTATTATGATGTCATTAACTCCTTCAGGGAGATACCTAGAAAGAAGATATCTGGGCCAAAAGGAATTTCTAGCATCAGAATTTTGAAAAATCCCCACACTGATGTCCATAGTGACTATAGAGCCTGAGAAATAGCTCAGCAGCACAAGCTCCTGTCTGGCAAGCACAAGGTCCTGGGTTTGAGTCCCAGGACCAAAAACAAAAAACACAGTGATTGTATTAGTTTACATCCCCACCAACAGTACTGAAGGGTACCTTCTTTGCTACAGTCTGGCCAGCATTTGTTATTATTTGATTTCTTGATGATGGTCATTCTTTCTGGGGTAAAATGGAACATTGGCATTGTTTTAATTTGTGTTCCTTTAATGGCCAGTGATATTGAGCATTTCTTCATGTATTGATTAGCCATTTGTAATTCTTCTATGAAGTGTTTATTTATTTTACTTGCTCATTTTTTGAATAGCTCTTCTATTCTGGGGGGTCTAATTTTTTGAATTGTTTATATATTCAAAATACAAACCCTCTGTCTGAGGAATGGATGTCAAAATTTTCACATTCTATAGGTTATCTCTTTACTCTCTTGGTTGCTTCTTTTGCCATTCAGATGCTTTTTAATTTGATATGATCCCATTTGTTGATTCTCAGAATTACTTCCTGGACAACCACAATTCTGTTCAAAAGTTCTTCCCTGCACCTACATCTTCAAGAATTTTACCTACTTTGTCTTCCAGCAGATTAAGTGTTTCTGTTTCATTATCTAGTTCTTTGATCCATTTTGATTTTAGCTTAGTACATGGTGGGAGATAAGAGTCTTGATTCAATTTTCAGCATGTGGATAGTCTGTTTTTCCCAACATCATTTATTTTAAAGAGGCTTTCTTCCAGTGTGTGTTTTTGCCTCCCTTTTCAGAGATCAAATAGTTGAATATACTTAATACTTGGGGTCGCTTCTGCAGCCTCTATTCTGTTCATTGATCCTCAAGTCTGTTTTCATGCCAGTACCATGGTCTTTTTAAATTAGCTTTGTAATACAACTTCAGGTGTGGGATTGTGGTACCTTCTTCCTTGCTCTTCTTAGCCAGGATTTGTTTCACTATTCAGGGTCACTTTAGGTTCCATATGAATTTTAGAATTGTTTTTTCCGGTTCTATAAGAATGCTGTTGGAATCAGAAAATGGTGACATCCCTTGCTCTTGGATAGGAAGAACAAACATAGTGAAAATGGCCATAATCCCCAAACTGCTATACAAATTTAATGCATCCCAATCAAAATACCATTAGCATACCTTACAGACTGTCTTGGTTACTTTTCCCTAGTTGCTGAGACAAAATACCTGACACCCAAAATTAGGGAAGGAAAGGTTTATTTAGCTTACAGTTTTTGGAGGTTTCGGTCCATAATCAGCTGGCTCCAAGGCCGGGTAGCATGGTACCGGGGCCGCACTTCAAGGCAACAGCTGAGCAAAAGCAGCCAGAGTAAAATGGGGGCCAGAACAAGCCTCTTTACCTCTCTTATATTGTACACAGGCCACCCACTCCCACCCCGCCCTGGGTGGGTGTAGCTTCACAAAGATCCTTGCCTTCCTTTGCACAGGATGAGGATATTTACAAAGTAAGAACCCTGGCTCCCTGCTGAGTCTCTCAGTTAAACTTCTGACCTTCTCAAATTGACACAATGACCAGGTAACTGCTTGTGCTCTACACCCCAGGATGTAGAGCTGCTGCCTTACTTAATTAAGCTTCTAGACTTCTCAAGATAACACAATGTATAAACCATAACACAGACTTAGAGAAAACATTCCTAAAATTAATTTGGAACCAGAAAAGACCTAGAATAGTAAAAGGGAGCCTTTCTGGTAAGCTGCACAAGCCACATGGAATCCAGGAAGAGAAAAATCAGTGCCCCCTGAGAATTGGCTATGCTGAGACTGGGTGGACCCAACAAGAAGCTAACTAGCCAGACCTTCTGGTAAGCTGTGCAAGCTGTGCAGAATCTAGGAAAAGAAAAGCCAGATAGTGCCTCCTGTGAGACTACTGGAGGGTGGGCTGAGGATCAAACCCCTCAACCCCCCCAAACCGCCACCCCCATAAGTAACCCACTGGTTCAGAGGACAGGCTGAGTTGATAGTACATAGAGCAACTAAATGCTTGTATTGTTTGGTTGATTTACAGGCCTGGGGCCAGTGGTCTGAGCTTCTCTTGGGAGGATGACAGTATACAATATAGCAAATATGGGGGATTTCCTTCTATCTTGTCTTTGAAATCCAATATTGTTTGCACTGTTTTGCTTTGTTCTGATTAATTGTTTTGCCTTATTCAATATTCTGTTTTGATTGGTTATATTCTGCTTTGTTTTTGGTTTGATTTTGCTATGCCTGATGGAATGGACAACTATTGTGAAGATAGCAAGACATACTACAGTAGCTATTGTTGTTTCCTAGTATCCTGCTTTGAAGTTCTGTACCAATTTTGCTGCTTTGTTTCGATTGGCTTTGTTCTGTTTTGTTTTGTTGGATTTTACTATCTTTAAAGGAAAAAAATTTTTTTAAAAATAGTAGAAGCAATTCTGCACAACAAAGGCAAGTCAGGGGGCACCACAATCCCAGACCTGAAATTATTCTACAAAGTTACAGTGATAGAATTAGCATGGTATTGGGAAAAGAAGGCCTGAGGATCAGTGGAACAGAACAGAAGATGCAGACCCAACGTCAAACACTCAGCCACTTTATCTTTGACAAAGGGGCCAAATGTGTGCACTGGAAAAATGATAGCCTCTTTAATAAATGGTGCTGGAAAAACATGGCTCACTAGACTAAAACTAGACCCATGTCTGTCACCATGCATTAAACTAAAGTCAAAATGGATCAAAGATCTAAATATTAAAATAGAACACTAAATTTACTGGAAGAGAAAATAGGTAGAAGGCTCAAAGACATAGGTGTAGGCAGGACTTCATGAACAAAACCCAGACTGCAAAGGGAATATTACAAAGAATGAACAAATGGGATCTCACCTTATTAAAAAGCTTTTGCACAACAAAAGAAATCACCAACAGAGTGAAAAGACAACCCACAGAGTGGGAAAAAATTATAGCCAGCTGTCCCCCAGACAAAGGGTTTATATCTAGAATATACAAAGAGCTGAAAAAAATCAGACTCCCCAAGTTCAAAGACCCAATCCAAAAATGTGCATCTGAGATGAATACACACTTCTCAGATGAAGAAATACAAGTGGCAAATATATGAAAAAATGTTAAATATCATTGGTCATTCAAGAGATGCAAATTAAAGCAACATCGAGATTCCATCTCACCCCCCAGGAAGTGGTATAATCAAAAAATCAATCAATAACAATCTCCAATGCTGGAGAGGCTGTGGGGTAAAAGGAACTCTTCTCCATTGTTGGTGGGAGTGTAGACTGGTGCAACTGCCGTGGAAATCAG